>JAGFNQ010003694.1:679081-747645 GCA_024364735.1 Boesenbergia rotunda | reverse complement strand
TGATCTGCCGACGATCAAGGGATCGCCCACCTTAAGGGCACGCCAAGGAGTAGGGGCAAGTTATCCCCGAACCTTGTAAATCCTCCTTGTTAGCGATCTTGCTAATTGTGGTTGGTTGTTTTCATTTTCTGTTTTCATTTACTGCACTGCTTCATTTCGTTTCTTCCGCTATGCTACTGATAAGTTGAGTGCAGGAAACTTGTTAAGTTTCAAAGAAAAGTGATTGGCTATATTCACCCCCCCCTCTAGTCATCTCGTTTCCAACAAGTGGTATCAGAGCAAGGGGCTCTGTTTACGGCTTAACATCCAAGAGTTATCAACAAGATGGCTTTGAGAGAAGACTTCTCTACCACCCGACCTCCATTCTTTGACGGCGCCGACTTTCAATATTGGAGATCAAAGATGGAATACTATTTGAAGATGGATATCCACACTTGGTTCGCGGTGAAGGAGGGATTCATCCCTCCTAAGGATGACGAAGGCAAAGAACTCGAGTCTTCACGGTGGACTGCCGAACAAACGCGAAAGAGTGAAGCCGACGCGAAGGCGGTTGTCACTCTACAATGTGGCATGAACAAAGACCAACTCATCAAGGTTGGTCCTTTCACAAGTGCGAAGGACTTGTGGAACAAACTCATCGAGCTTCACGAGGGCACCCGGGACTCAAGAATTGCCAAGAGGGATTTGTTCCTCAATCAACTCCAAAATCTCTCCATGAAGGAGAATGAGTCGGTAAGTGAGCTCCATAGCCGGTTCAAGGAAGTCCTCAATGGGCTTCATTCAATTGATGAAAAGGTCGAGAATCGCGACCTTGTGAGGTATGTCTTGAAAGCATTTCCAAGGAATGCTTTGTGGTCATCCATGGTGGATGCCTACAAAGTATCCAAGGATTTATCTATTGTAAAGTTAGATGACTTATTTTGTGAGATGGAATTGCATGAAATGGCTAACAAAGGCCCCAAGGAGAAGGGGATTGCCTTAGTTGCAGGGGACCGAACCAATAAGAAGAAGGAGAAGAAGAAGGAGAAGGAGGTCTCTTCATCTTCATCCTCTTCCGAATCCGAGTCCGATTCTGAGGAAGATGGAAGTGGCTCTTCTT
This sequence comes from Boesenbergia rotunda, assembly GCA_024364735.1. NCBI lineage: Eukaryota > Viridiplantae > Streptophyta > Magnoliopsida > Zingiberales > Zingiberaceae > Boesenbergia > Boesenbergia rotunda. The sequence goes on along the minus strand of JAGFNQ010003694.1, from coordinate 746,546 downwards.
CCTCCGAGATGGCGAACTTTGTGTGAAGAATGATGCGAAGGGATAGACGATTCAAGAGTAGAGGTAACTCTAGTGAATCCAAACTTGATAAGACTAATGTCTCTTGCTTTGAGTGTGGTAGGAAAGGGCATTTCAAGAGTGAATGTCCAAAACTAAAGAAGAAGGAGGAGAAATCCAAAAGAAAAGAAGAGAGATCCAAGAAGAAGAAGAAGGCTTTGAAGGCCACTTGGGATGAGTCATCCTCTAGCTCATCCGATGAAGAGAAGGAGGAGAAGAGCACAAGGCAAGTGGCACTCATGGCTCTTGGAGAGGCAAGCAGTGATGAATCTTCAAGCTCCTCAAACGCGGCTTCATCATCTTCGGATGGTGAAGAGGTAACTTCTCCCGAGCTTGAAAAGTGTTATAGAGCAATTGCATGTTTAACTAGTATGCTTAAAAAGTCTAAGAATAAGGCTAAGGCATTGCAATTAGAAATTGATCAATTGAAAGCTTCTAGGGATGATAACATTGATGATTTACATGTTGAACTGCTAGAAGATGAAATTAAATCATTAAAACTTGAAATTGAAAATTTGAAGTCCTCTAAGGTTGAGGAAGTCAATGATTTGCATGATGAATTGTTAGTAGAGGAAAACCAATCATTGAAGAGTGAAGTTGAGAAGCTCAAGAATATTCTTGGGAAGTTCTCAACTAGCTCTAAGACCCTAGATATGATCCTAAATGCCCAAAGAGCGGTTTACAATAGGGCCGGTATTGGTTACCGTCCTAAGGAACCGTCATTTGTATCTCTCATGTCTAGGACTGATATGAGACAATCTAGGACACCCAAAATCCAAAAGAAAATGGTCAAGGCATGGGTGCCTAAGTCATGTTTAGTTGATGCTTTAGGTCCCAAGGTTTGGGTACCTAAAACTTCTATTTTTCGAATTGTGTAGGTTATGATTGAGGGGGAGCATCTATCAACTTGGTTCGTTGATAGTGGATGCTCCAAACACATGACCGGGGATAGATCATTGTTTACCACACTTCACAAGAAAAGTAGAGGTAATGTATCATTTGGTAACAATGGTAGTCTTAAGGTCATAGGGATAGGAGACATTCAAATATCCGAATGTCTTAGAATTTCAAATGTCCTTCTAGTCAAGGGGATGAAATTTAATCTCCTAAGTGTGAGTCAATTGTGTGACACGGGTTACACAATTGACTTCCAACCAAGTCAATGTCTAGTTAGACAAAATGACACCTTGGACACGGTACTAGTAGGAGCAAGAGTAGACAATATTTATCAAGTTTCATTTAAAAGTGCTACTAATGCTTTTGCTAAGTGTCTCATGTCAAAAGAAGAAGAGTCCACCCTTTGGCACCGGAGATTAGCTCATGTGAACATGAAGAACATCCGGAAGTTGGCCAACAAGGGACTAGTCCGTGGCTTACCAAGCGTCAAGTACGAGAAAGACAAACTTTGTGATGCATGTCAAATGGGTAAGCAAACAAAATCTGCACATAAAGGTAAAAGCGCTGTAAGTACTTCCAATGCACTAGATTTACTTCACATGGATCTATTTGATTGTAGTACCATCATATCATTGAATGGAAGTAGATATTGCTTTGTTATCATTGATGATTTTACTAGATACACATGGACTTACTTTTTAAAATATAAGGACCAAACCTTAGATATTTTCATTTCTTTTTGTAGAAGAGTTGAAAATGAAAAATCATTAACCATTAAGACAATTAGAAGTGATCATGGAGGTGAATTTCAAAACCAAAGGTTTTTAGAATTTTGTCAAGATAGAGGTTATAGACATGAGTTCTCTACTCCTAGAACACCACAACAAAATGGTGTTGTAGAGAGGAAGAACCGTGTACTCCAAGAGGCTGCACGAAGCATGCTTAATGAGTACTCACTCCCGAGTTACTTATGGGCTGAAGCTGTAAATACAGCTTGCTATGTGCAAAATCGAGTCCTCATCCATAGGTTTTTAGGAAAGACTCCCCATGAACTTTGGTTTGGAAAACCACCTACGGTTAAACACCTTAGGGTGTTTGGTTGTAAGGTGTTCATCCTAAACACCAAGGATCACCTTGGAAAGTTCACGGCAAAGGCTGATGAAGGGATACTAGTCGGGTATTCCCTCGTTAGCAAAGCCTATCGAGTCTACAACAAGAAAACTAGATTAGTTGAAGAGTCTTCTGATGTGGTTTTTGAAGAAATTCCAAAATCAATTGACCAATCAGAAAATGTAGAAGGAGTTCAACTCGAACTTAGGAGACTAAGTTTGAATGAAACTCCAAGTGTTGTTGATGGTGATGAGTCTGATGACGGTGAACCTAGACAACCCATTGATCAGCCGGATCCTGAGGCTGAACTTGTGTCTAGTGAACCCGTTCAAGAAGCACCACCAACACCAAGGCAAACTAGATTAGCCTCTAGTCATCCCCAAGACCAAATTGTTGGAGACATCCATCAGGGGGTTAGAACTAGATCATTCTTCCGGAATGAGGCTAATGAAGTTGCCCTAATTTCCGAAATTGAACCTAGGAAAATTGATGAAGCATTAAGTGATCCTGATTGGATCATTGCAATGCAAGATGAACTAGGTCAATTTGAGAGGAGTGAAGTTTGGGACTTAGTCCCTAGACCTAAGAAGACCACCATCATTGGAACCAAATGGGTCTTCAAAAATAAATTGAACCATAAGGGAGAAATCATTAGAAACAAGGCACGCTTGGTAGCCAAGGGCTACAGTCAAGTTGAAGGCCTTGATTATGATGAGACTTATGCTCCCGTGGCACGATTAGAGTCCATCCGATTGATGCTCGCATTTGCAGCACATCGTGGCTTCAAATTATACCAGATGGATGTCAAATCGGCCTTCTTAAATGGTTTGATTAGAGAAGAGGTCTATGTCGAACAACCTCCGGGGTTTGAGAGTACCAAATTTCCAAACCACGTGTTCAAGCTCAAGAAGGCACTTTATGGCCTTAAACAAGCACCCCGAGCTTGGTATGAGCGGTTGTCGACATTTCTAATTGAGAAGGGCTTCGTTAGAGGCCAAATAGACCCTACACTATTTCTACGAAGAGATGGTGACAATATTTTTGTAGCCCAAGTATATGTCGATGACATAATTTGTGGCTCAAACAATAGGGGCTATTTAAATGAGTTCATTGGACACATGGAGAGTGAGTTTGAAATGAGTCTAGTGGGAGAGTTGACCTTCTTCCTTGGACTTGAAATCAAGCAAACTCGCGATGGTATCCATGTGCACCAATCAAAGTATACACAAGAAATGCTTCGAAAATTCAACATGAGTGATTCAAAAGAGGTAACCACTCCCATGGCCACAAACACAAGATTAGACAATGACGAGAGTGGTAAACCCGTTGATTTGACTCAATATCGAAGCATGATAGGTAGTTTGCTATACCTCACAGCTAGTCGACCGGATATCCTATTTGCTGTGGGTATGTGCGCTAGGTATCAAGTTTGTGCCAAGGAATCTCATTTAATTGCTGTTAAGCGAATTTTGAGATATCTCAAGGGCACAATTGGTGTCGGTCTATGGTACCCCCGTACCGAATCTTTTGATTTAATTGGCTATACGGATTCCGACTACGCTGGATGTAAGTTGGACCGGAAAAGCACAAGTGGGGGTTGCCAATTCTTAGGCTCGTCCTTAGTAAGTTGGTCAAGTCGGAAGCAACATTGTGTTGCTCTCTCCACGACCGAGGCAGAATATATCGCCATGGGAGAGAGTGTATCACAATTGTTGTGGATGATACATACTTTAGAGGACTATGGATTGAGTTACAAGGGTGTGCAAGTGTTATGTGATAACATTAGCACAATTAACTTAACCAAAAATCCAGTCCATCATTCTAGGACCAAACATATTGAGGTGCGTCACCACTTCATTAGAGATCATGTAGCTAGGGGAGATATTGTACTCTCACATGTAGAGTCCAAGTCAAACCTAGCTGACATCTTCACTAAACCACTCCCCGAAAATGAGTTTAGTTTCCTAAGACGGGAATTGGGAATGTGTCGCGCTTCATGATTTTCAAATTGCATTCAAAACCCTTCATGATTATTTCGAAATTGTTGGGAATCAATTGGGTAACTTTGGGGACATCTCACACAAACTATAAGGTTTACCAAAATGTTTTTGTTTGCTAGACATGGGGTGAGATGTTAGGATCAACTCAATTTCTCAAAATGTCAATGCATCCCTTGAGAAATCAAGTTGACGAGATAATAATCACGGTGGTGACCAAGTATGGGGAAAACCATTGCATAACATATGTGTATATGGCTCCATGATCATACTTGGACATTCCAATCAACGAAACTTGATTGGAACATTGGATTTGATACAAACTTAGTTGAAATTGCTTGAGTGATTGTTGATTGAGATTGATTCCATCTGAATGGGTCAAAGTGATTGTTGAACCTATAAGGACCTTTGATACTTACTCAGGGATCAATTTTAGTCATGTGATCATGTCCAAGTTCGACAAACTTCATCAGATCTCGTTGGAAAAATTCTAAAATTCTGAAACTGAACATTTCAGTTCGTATCAGGGAGTATCAGGAACCCTGATCGGTCACCAGACCGATCAGGCATAGGACTGATCGGTCCCCGGACTGATCTGGCTCCGTCCTGTGGTGATCGGTCCTCAGACCGATCACCGAGGCATGCAGTGACATTTCGAATTTTGACCAAGTGTACTGAGCCAGCCTGGATCGGTCCCCGGACCGATCTGGCACCCTACTGGGACCGGTCCACAGACCGGTCAGGGGGCTCACTGTAAGCCTCCCGAGTCTACTGATCTCTCCCTGATCGATCAACCGATCGATCAGGAGCTTGCCTGATCGGTCACCCGACCGATCAGGATCGGTTCAGTCCGATCAGGCTATAGCCTGATCGGTCTGGGCGCGATCAGATCGAACGGTGATCCGTTCAGACGCATTAAATTCTGGTTGGTGGACCGATCCACCAACCGATTAACTTCGCGAAAACTTACCATTGCCGAACCCTAGCGCCGAGACCTCCCATTTGCGCAACCCTGTGCGAGAGCCTTTCCCAGTGCCCTCGTCTCCCATTCGTGAGTGTGCGGTGCTAAGGAGTCTTCTCCAAGCCCTGTTCTTCTTCCTGCGTCCCGTGACGTCCCTCTCTCGCGGAAGACCTTGCGACCAGTTCTTGCGCCGGGAGTCTCTTCCTGCGCACGTTTTCTTCCTCTCAACTTCCAAGAACGACACCAATGGCACCAAAGTGAGTTTTGCCTTAACTTCTCCCTTCGAATCATGTCATGGATTATATTGTGAAGCTAATCATATTTTGGTTTTGCTCTTGTTCTTGCTGTTGTACCGTGACTCTATGGTCTTGGCCGTGACCTTATTTTCTCGTCTTATGTCAATGATCAAACCTTAAACCAAATGTGTTACCTTGCATTAACTGATTGGGTCTTATCTATGATGATCAACTCTTGTATGTGTGATTCAATCTATGTCCATCCTGATCAATCGATTCAAACCATGTGTGATCACTTCCCTGATCAATTCATGATCGTATGCTTAATTCAACTCGTTAGAAAGTCTTCCAAGGGCAAAGAGGCTACAGAGGGCAGCTCCAAGGGGAAAGCCCCCTCTTCCTCTACCCCCTCCAAGAGGCCACAGCCCTCTTCGAGCTCTAGATTTCCAAACGCCGCCTGTGAGCAGTCTTTTCAATCAAGGACTTTCAAAATGCTACCCTGCCGATCCATAGATGTTCCTTTCCTGACTGAGTACTGTCCATCGATCATGGAGATCGTTACTTTTTACAATCTTGGGTTCCTCCTCTCCTTAGAGCGGACCATCAACTATGACCTAGTCTCGGAGTTTTACAATAACCTTCAGCAGGGTCCTCAAGGCGGTTTCGAGTTCACTACTCGAGTCGCCAAAAAGACTCTCGATTTTTCTTATGACATACTTGCCGATTTTCTGGGTGGTCGACGATCACCAAACATGTATTCGATCTATCCCGAGCTTCCTAATCCCCTACTAGCACCATTTGCAGATGTTACCCCTGATTCTGTCCATCAGTATTTCTTTGGTCATCCCCGCCCAGACGGTCTTGATGAGCTTGGCCCTGACTTTCCTACCTTTGCTGCACTCCGTCTTTCTCCCACTAGCTACATATTGTTCAAAATCATCACGAATTGTATCCTCCCAATCACCTCCAAACCTTTAGCTGAGATCCGACCCTATCATTGTCTGATGCTCTACGGCATGCACTGCCGTTTGGACTTCGATATCATGGAGAGCATCTTCCAGTCCATCTTATCTTATCGAGAGTCCAGCCGACGCACGGTCTACATGCCTTTTGGTCACGTCATCACCAACTGGCTCCTGTCAGTAGGTGTTGATGACACCAAGGGCCGGACGATGCCTATGGTACGACAGGATTGCAGACTTGGCCGGCGAGCATTCGCCAAGTCCGACATCATTGTTCGGGGGCTCGATCGGATGTTGGTTTGGAAAGATGGTAGGGTTCTTGGTGAGTTACCAAGGGGAGGTCCACAGGTTCAGGCGCCAGCCGCTGCTGCTGATGACTATGACGAGCCGGATCCAGATCTGTGCTGGCAGATCTCAGAGCTGGATCAGACGCTACAGGAGTTTGTTCAGTTGAGGGAGACAGATCGTGAGGAGTTTCGGTCAGGTTTTCGCTCTCTTGATTGCTGACTGACCAGGATCAAGACTGAGGTCTCAGGGACCCGTACCCTCCAGCAGACATGGTATGATGAGTGGCGCAGCCACACATTTCCAGGAGGTGCACCTTCATCGAGTACTGCACCTGGGTCTCTTGCTCCTACTGATACCACGATGGATGATCTCGTGGACGATGACGACCCTCTCGCTGATGTTTGAGCTTGGATGTCTCTTACCTTTCCTTGTGGATGACTTGTATGTCTTTTGGGCTGTATGTTGGGACCGGGTGCATGTTGACAAGGATACGGGTTCGTAAATTTTAAAATATTTACGTGCAGTGGAAGAATTGGCATAAATAATTTCTTAAATTATTTTTAACCATGTATCTAGCATGCGACCTTATGATGTGTGGACATGATCATAAATTAAAATTTTGTAGAAAGTAAACTAATTTACTTGTTACCTCGCGTAACTCGAAGTAAGGGACGAGATCCAACCGTAGCGTCCCTTGGAAGCTCCGCCTCTATTCGCGTCCACGCCGAGTTCTCTTCGGGATGACTTCGCAAAGCTACGAGTTTTGTGCCGATGAGAACTACTAGATTCTCCAAAAGCACAACTAGATTGTCAAGAGAGAAAGATGGAAACTAACCACCAAGTAACGGAATCAAAATTCCGGGAAGGAAGGAGTTGCGACCCGCTTCTTCTTCTTCTTCTTTGCCACCTTCTTGGTGGAGGTAGCTCACGCCAACCCTAGGAGGTGAAGGTGCGCCGGCCCTAGGAGGAGTGGACGCCGGCCCTAGGGTGAAGATGGGCGCCGGCCCTAGGAGGAGGAGAGAAGGAGAGGGAGAGAATAAGAGAGAGAGAGAGAGCTACTAAATCTCTTGATAACTCAATTTTTTTGGAATTCAAGCCTAGCCTTGGTTCCTTTATATAGTAGCCTCTCCCTTGCCAAGTCTCCCCTTTAACGGAATTTTTCATAAGAAATTTATCCTATAAATTTTCTTATGAATTATTTCGTTTATGCCAAGTTTTATTATAACTAACTTTATAATAAAACAAATACATATCTCCTTTTATTATGGAATAAAATTTACAAGAAATTTATAAATTTTTCTTATTATGGAAAAATCAATTCATAATTGATTTTATAAAATTAAAATAAACCGATCCATGGTTCATTTTAATTTCCATAAAAAGAATAAATTTCTATAAATTTCTTTATATAAATCTCTTTATATAAATTTCTTTATATAGATTTATTTATCCATAATTTTATAAAATAAATCGCACTTGATTTATTTTATAAAATAAACCAAATAAATTATTTTTCTCTCCTTGTAGTGGCCGGCCAAACCAAAGAGGGTGGATACCCTCTTTGGCCGGCTACATCAAGCCAAACCCTCGCGAATTAAACTCATTTAATTCGCCCAATAAGCCTTCAAAAGACTTAGCCATTTTAAGCTTCTCGTGCGCCTCTGATAAATTCAGATTCGACTTATTTCTCTTGATCGGAAAATCCAATTTTCAACTCGTTTTAAATCCCTCGGATTACTCGTAGTGCGTGTGACTAAATAGGCTTTCGATTTATGTTGGCCGTCTATAATCAACCAATTATAGAACGATCATGAGTGGCACCTAGTAGTACATCATGACCCCCAATTAATCGAAAGATCAACGGTTGACCTCAGAAATAATTCTGAAACCCTTCAGCAGCTCTAATGAATCGTGCCTCATTCCCTTCACGATCTTATACCCACTTGGTTCAGGACATGGTCTGTGTGTGTCAGTCCCCACTAGGCTGGCTACGTCACACATAGCCCAAGTAACGTTCTCTCGTCCTTTGGATTTCTAATTACTCTCATGTATTTAAGAGACTCATACTCTAAACATGACATGCTCTGGCCAGAGGCTTTGAGTAACAATCCGACGATAGGCCTGGGTATACATCTCCTCGCAAGGAGTGGTGAATCCTTTGTAGGCTGTTCAAACATCTTCGGGCACTTCGGCTTATACCCAACCATCCAGGGTCCACACCTTCTTGGAGATGCTTGCTTAAGATGTTAAAGTATAAGTCTCCATGACCAAGATGACTTGAACACCACAAGTCAAAGGAACATCGCACTTAAGCTGCAGTAAGAACTTCACTGACATGTCTATATATAGACTACCATGTGAAGTTTTACAGTCAGTCACTCCAATGAACTAGTTCCCTTAACTAGTATTCATGTTTATCTCCGGACATCCCAATGTCACCAGCCAGTGAGAATCAGCTGATTAGAGAATAACCCATGCTAGTCTCAACAGAATTGATAGTGTCCGTGTTTATCAATTCATCGACTAGGGATAATTTCAATACTTCACAATTGCACATGTAGAGATAATCACTAGTTGTGAATTCATCACAAATTCTCTCATGCTGTGAATTGTATTGCGGGCATTCAGTAAATGAGTTTAAGATCCCAATCAAATACACAAACATGTATACTCAAATAGTAAATTTTCATTTATTAAAATAAATGTTTACACTCATAAGGCGATTGCCTTAGGACACTTCTCTCATATTACTAACAAACTCCCACTTGGCCTAATGCCAATCGCTACGGTATCCAATACCACAGGCTCTAACATGACCCTCAAACTTGCTTTGAGGCAAGGCCTTAGTTAAAGGATCCGCTAAATTCCTTTCAGTGGGAATTTTCTCAATTTGTATGTCATTCCTACTTATAATCTCTCTGATCAGATGATAGCGGCAAAGCACGTGTTTGGATCGCTGATGAGACCTTTGTTCCTTTGCTTGTGCAATAGCTCCATTGTTGTCGCAGTAAACCGGCACTGCTTCATCAATGGTTGGAACCACACCAAGTTTGGAGACAAACTTCTTGATCCAGACTGCTTCTTTTGCTGCTTCCGAAGCCGCGATATATTCCGCTTCCGTGGTAGAATCCGCTACGGTATCTTGTTTGGAACTCTTCCAACTTATTGCGCCTCCATTCAAAGTAAATACGTATCCAGACTGGGATTTGGAGTCATCCTTATCTGTCTGGAAACTGGTATTTGTATACCCACGTATTACCATATCTCCTTCTCCATATATTAGGAACACATCCTTAGTTCTTCTTAAGTACTTAAGGATTGTCTTGACAGCCGCCCAATGATCCATTCCTGGATCCGACTGGTATCTGCTTGTGACACTCAGAGCATACGATACATCGGGCCTAGTACATAACATAGCATACATGATAGATCCTATCGCGGATGCATAAGGAATCTTATTCATGCAAATCCTCTCGTCTTCTGTGCGCAGACACATAGACTTTGAAAGGTTGATCCCATGCCTGATGGGAAGGTAACCTTTCTTGGATTCCGACATGCTAAACCTTTTTAGCACTCGGTCTATATATGTAGACTATGAAAGACCAAGCAACCGTTTTGATCTATCTATATAGATTCTAATCCCAAGGATATAGGTTGCTTCTCCCAGGTCTTTCATGGAGAAAGTTTTGGTCAACCAAATTTTAACTGTCTGTAAGACTGATATATCATTTCTTATAAGCAATATGTCATCGACTCCCACTAACCTTCTTCTACACACAAGGTTCGTCAGGATTTTGTGAGAAATCAAACTCTTTGATTGTCTCATCAAAACAGATGTTCCAGCTCCTGGATGCTTGCTTCAGTCCATATATGGATCGTCGAAGCTTGCATACTTTGGTTTTATCAACCGATGTGAAACCTTCAGGTTGTATCATGTGTTAGTAATATGAGAGAAGTGTCCTAAGGCAATCGCCTTATGATTGTAAATATTTATTCTAATAAATGTTAATTCACTATTTGAGTATACATGTTTGTGTATTTGATTGAGATCTTAAACTCATCGACTGAATGTCCGCAATACAATTCACAGCATAAGAGAATTTGTGATGGGATCACAACTAGTGATTATCTCTAAATGTGCAATTGTGAAGTATTGAAATTATCCCTAGTCGATGAATTGATAAAAACGGACACTATCAATTCTGTTGAGACTAGCATGGGTTATTCTCTAATCACCTGATTCTCACTGGCTGGTGACATTGGGATGTCCAGAGATAAACATGGATGCTAGTTAAGGGAACTAGTTCATTGGAGTGACTAGCTATAAGACTTCATATGGGAATCTACATGTAGATATGTCAATGAAGTTCTTACTGCAGCTTAAGTGCGATGTTCCTTTGACTTGCGGTGTTTAAGTCATCTTGGTCATGGAGACTTATACTTTAACATCTTAAGCAAGCATCTCCAAGGAGGTGTGGACCCAAGATGATTGGGTATAAGCCGAATTGCCCGAAGATGTTTGAACAACCTACAAAGGATTCACCACTCCTTGCGAGGAGATGTATACCCAGGCCTATCGTCGGATTGTTACTCAAAACCTCTGGCCAGAGTATATCATGTTTAGAGTGCGAGTCTCTTAAATACATGAGAGTAATTAGAAATCCAAAGGACGAGAAAGACACTACTTGGGCTAGGTGTGACGTAGTCAGTCTAGTGGGGACTGACACAAACAGACCATGTCCTGAACCAAGTGGGTATCAGGTGGTGAAGGGAATGGGGCACGATTCATTAGAGCTGCTGAAGGGTTTCAGAATTACTTCTGAGGTCAAACCGTTGATCTTTTGATTAATTGGGGGTCATGATGTACTACTAGGTGCCACTCATGATCGTTCTATAATTAGTTGATTATAGATGGCCAACATAGATCGAAAGCCTATTTAGTCACACGCACTACGAGTAATCCGAGGGATTTAAAACGAGTTGAAAATTGGATTTTCCGATTAAGAGAAATAAGTCGAATCTGAGTTAATCAGAGGCGCAACGGAAACTTAAAATGGCTAAGTCTTTTGAAGGCTTAATGGGCGAATTAAATGAGTTTAATTCGCGATGGAATCGGCTTGGTTTGGCTGGCCAAAGAGGGTGTCCACCCTCTTGGTTTGGCCGGCCATTAAAAAGGGAAATAAACCAATTTAATTGGTTTAATTAATAAAATAAATCTAGCACGATTTGTTTTATGAATTATGGATAAATAAATTGATATATAAAGAAATTTATATAAAGAGATTTATAAATAAATTTGTAGAAATTTATTCTTTTTATGGAAATTAAAATGAACCATGAATTGGTTTAATTTTAATTTATAAAATCAATTATGAATTGATTTATCCATAAGAAAATTTTATACAAATTTTATTCCATAATTAAAAGAGAGAAGTAATAGTTTTATTATAAAATTAGTTATAATAAAACTTGGTTTAAAACGGAATAATTCATAAGAGAATTTATAGGATAAATTTGTTATGAAAAATTTCGTTAAGAGGGAGACTTGGCAAGGGAGATGCTACTATATAAAGGAACCAAAGGCAAGCCCTTAATTCTAATTGAGTAATCAAGAGATTAGTAGCTTCCTCTCTCTCTCTCTCTCTCTTATTCTCTTCTTCCCTCTCCCAAGCTAGGGCCGGCGCCCATCTTCCAAGCTAGGGCCGGCGCAACCTCAACCTCCCTTGAGGTTGCCGTGAGCCATCAAGAAGAAGGAGAAGCCAACCAAGATGAAGAAGAAGCGGATCACCTCTCCTTTCTTCCCGGAATTTGGATTCCGATTCTTGGTGGTGAGTTTTCCTATCTTTTCTCTTGAACTTCTAGTTGTGCCTTTAGAGAATCTAGTAGTTCTCGTCGGCACAAAACTCATGACTTTGTGAAGTCATCCCGGAGAGAACTCGGCGTGGACGCGAATAGAGGCGGAGCTTCCAAGGGACGCTACGGTTGGATCTCGTCCCTTACTTCGAGTTACGAGAGGTACTTAGTAAATTAGTTTACTTTTCCGTAATGTTTTAATTTATGATTATGTCAACACATCATAAGGTTGCATGCTAGATACGTGGTTAAAATAATTTAGGAAATTATTTTATGCTAATTCTTTCGCTGCACGTAAAAATTTAAAATTTTACGAACCCGTATCCTTGTCGACATGCACCCGGTCCCAACATCATGTATACATCCTCAAGCAGGTTTCCATTAAGGAAAGCTGTTTTCACATCCATTTGCCGTATCTCATAATCATAATGAGATGCTATGGCTAGGAGCATCCGAATGGATTTAAGCATAGCTACTGGCGAATAGGTTTCGTCATAATCAATTCCTTGTTTTTGACGATATCCTTTTGCCACTAATCTAGCCTTAAAGGTAACAACATTACCTTCCATGTCGGTTTTCTTCTTGAAAACCCACTTGCACCCTATGGGCTTAATCCTTTCAGATGGGTTAACCAAGTCCCATACTTGATTTTCGTACATGGAATCCATTTCCGACTTCATGGCTTCAAGCCATTTGTCCCTTTCTGAACATTTCAGAACATCTTCATAACTGATAGGTTCGTCATCGCTTATGAGTAACACGTCGTTCGATTCACTTATGAGAAATCCGTATCTCTCTGGAATATTGCGTGTCCTATCAGACCTACGAAGAGGTGGTGTTGTTTTAGGTTCAACTGATAGCTCATCATTATGAGTTATTAGTTGTGGGTCTTGACTAGGTGTCTCTGTAATGTCTATTGGAGTTTCTTGAACTTCATCAAGTTCAATGCCACTCCCACTGTTTTCTTGTAAAAGAATTCTTTTTCCAGAAATACAGCATGCCTTGAAACAAACACCTTTTGTTCCAAGGGATGATAGAATTGGTAACCCTTCGTTTCCTTAGGGTATCCAATAAATAGACATTTATCAGACTTAGCATCCAATTTGTCTGATACAGTCTGCTTCACATAAGCAGGACAACCCCATATCTTAAGGTGAGTTAAGTGGGGTTTCTTACTATTCCACCTCTCATATGGAGTAGTAGAGACTACCTTGGTCGGGACTCTGTTTAGCAGGTAAACAGCTGTCTTAAGTGCATAGCCCCAAAAGGATTTTGGAAGAGTTGCATGATTCATCATCGACCTAACCATGTCCATCAAGGTTCGGTTGCGCCTCTCAGATACACCATTATGCTGTGGTGTATACGGCGGAGTCCATTGGGACAATATCCCATTGTCCCTAAGATAATCTTGAAACTCTTGACTTAAGTATTCACCACCCCGATCGGATCAAAGTATCTTAATACTTTTGCCAAGCTGTTTCTCTACTTCATTTCTGAACTCTTTGAATTTGTCAAAAGCTTTAGATTTGTGTTTCATCAAGAACACATACCCGAATCGTGAGTGATCATCGATAAAGGTGATGAAGTAGCTATAGCCTCCTTGTGCAAGAGTTGACATTGGTCCACATACATCAGTATGTATTAGACCAAGCAATTCTCCCACTGGATTACCTTTTCCAGAAAAGGGTAATTTGGCCATCTTGCCTTTTAAGCATGATTCGCATGTATCAAATGAACCGGGTTCAAATGATTCCAAAATTCCACATCGGTGTAATTTGGTCATGCGTTTCTTACTTACATGGCCAAGACGACAATGCCATGTGTAGGAGTCTATTCGATTATCTATTCGAGCACGTTTGTTGCTAACTTCGATATTGAAAACGTCACCAGATAAATCTAACGTATAGATACCATTGCACAAAGTTCCATTCCAATAAAGAACGCCATTTAAAGTTATGTAACAACAATTGTTACTAAAAGTTAAATGATAATCCTTTTCATTCAAACATGAAATAGATACAATGTTCTTTATTAACGAAGGAACCAAATAACAATTATCCAATTCTAAGACACGTCCTGTAGGGAGCTTTAGCAAATATGTTCCGATGGCAACAGCAGTAATCTTTGCTCCGTTTCCAACTCGCAAATTCGCTTCTCCCTTGACGAGTCTTCTTCTATTCCTTAGCCCCTGTATGTCATTACATATATGTGAGCTACACCCAGTATCAAGTACCCAGGTGTTTGAGGAAATAGAGTGACATTCAATAACGAAGATACTTGAAGAGGATGGGGCATCGGATGCCTTCTCTTTCAAGGACTCAAGATAAACCTTGCAGTTTCTTCGCCAATGACCCTCCTTGCCACAGTGATGGCAAGTGCCTTTTAGGGTATTTTCAGTCTTTTTGGCCTTTTTCTTCTTTCCCTTATTCTGTTCTTTGGCCTTCCTCTTAGAACCTTTCTTCGAGGAACCAACTAACAATACCGTCTTTTGATCCTGCTTCACAGAAGGCTCTACAGTCTTCAGCAGGTTGAGCAACTCAGGAAACTGGTCTGGAGTTGCATTTTCAGGAGGACGGTTGGGAAGTTGATCTTCAAGGACATAAGCAAGCTTCTCTGCCTTGAGGACTATCCTTAGGTTTCGAAGCCAGTCCATGAAGTTTGGCCCGGTCAGTTTATTGGTGTCCAAAATGGAACGCAAATTCAGAGAAGACATGATCGAGTGATTAACCTAGAAATACAAATTGAGCTTATGTGAGAAGAATGATAAAGAATGTATCAATATACATTAATAAAAAAAAATCCTATTTATTTTTTAAATTGAATAACCCTTTTTATCAATTCGGGAGATCGTAGGAACATCTCCAAATAGGTTGATATCCAACCATAGATAAGAACAACCATGGCTGTGACCATCAAGTTATTCTTAGCTATGAAGGTAGGTAATTATACCGATTACATATCACATATATGTAACTATCACTTTATGCTATCAACTAATTGAATGTTTGCATAAATCATTGGGTTGTTAACTCATTAACAAGTATGCAACATTATACATAGCACCCAACTGCACCTCTCTTTATATCGACCTTGGCTGTGGCACAACAAATCGATGCTCCAAGCTTAAGGCTGACCCATTAATCAAGAAATAGTTTTAATATGGTTGGAGCTCATTCAACCGTTTAGTCAGGCTTGGATGTGTCCAACAACCAAAACAAAGGATTGACCTCTGACTCCAACTATATTATTCATAAACTAATTCCATGGTTTGAACATGTTGAGGTTCAAGCCGGGCATGGATGTGTCCATCAACCCAAACGAGAAACAAAACTCCGGTTCTAACCATATTAATGGAAGGTGTTAGCCTTAATATTTTGTAAGGGGTTTTAGGTCTCATCCTTTCTTTTCTAAGCACATTCATGACATATAATTATGTCATGACTAACGATTTCCTTAATAAAGTATGTATGTGACTTAATTTATCAAGTCTCATTAATTGAATTAGGAACCAGATTTCCTAATTCTAATTTCATACTTTATTCAAGGAATTGTTTTGGGAAACAATTTCCTAAATTGTCATAATCAATTTCGGAAATAATATGTTTAAGACTTTGATTTCTCTAAATCAAATCTTATTAAATTAAGAGACAATTCTCTTAATTCAACCACATATTATTTTCATGAAAATCTCTTTTAAGAAAACTCTATAGGAAACCATTTTCCTAATTAATTTTGGAGACAACAATATGTAAGAGCATCACCTCTTAAATCATATTTTATTCATGGGTTTAATTAATTACAACAAATTGTTTTCTAAGGGTGGCTCCCCGAGGCTCAGATACCCAAAGAAAAGAAATTTGTCGTAAATTCAATTTGGTTCGCTTCTAAAGCGCAACCAAATTAAACATGACAATTTTATTCAAAATTGGGAAATTAAATTACAACAACTAACTTTAAATTGGACGGCTCCCCGAGGCTCAATCCAAAATAAAGAATTTTGTTGATAATTTAAAACCAATTTGAATTTAATTATCAATTAATTATCCATAAATTTGTCTAGACTTTCTTGAAAGAAAGTGACCAAAATTGCGAGATTTCATAATAGGTTTTCAGAATAATTGTAAGTTTCTGGTACAAAGAAAACTTACATATTTCCAAAATTGGAAAATTTCCAAAATAGAAAATTTCCAAAATTGGAAAGTTTCCAAAGATGGGAAGTTTTCTCAATTATCATAAAATTTCAGAAACTAGGATATTTCAAACATTTGCGAAATTTCATGAGGATTTCCAAACTTTGAAATTCCTAAATCTAAAATTTATAATAATTGGAAAATTTCCATAATTGAAAATTTTTTCAAAATTGAGATTATGACAAAGTTTTCCGCAAAACAATTATATGATTATGTCGAACACTAACCGGCTCTGATACCACTGTTGGGACCGGGTGCATGTTGACAAGGATACGGGTTCGTAAATTTTAAAATATTTACGTGCAGCGGAAGAATTGGCATAAATAATTTCTTAAATTATTTTTAACCACGTATCTAGCATGTGACCTTATGATGTGTGGACATGATCATAAATTAAAATTTTGCAGAAAGTAAACTAATTTACTTGTTACCTCGCGTAACTCGAAGTAAGGGACGAGATCCAACCATAGCGTCCCTTGGAAGCTCCGCCTCTATTCGCGTCCACGCCGAATTCTCTTCGGGATGACTGCGCAAAGCCACGAGTTTTGTGCCGACGAGAACTACTAGATTCTCCAAAAGCACAACTAGAATGTCAAGAGAGAAAGATGGAAACTAACCACCAAGTAACGGAATCAAAATTCCGGGAAGGAAGGAGTTGCGACCCACTTCTTCTTCTTCTTCTTTGCCACCTTCTTGGTGGAGGTAGCTCACGCCAACCCTAGGAGGTGAAGGTGCGCCGGCCCTAGGAGGAGTGGACGCCGGCCCTAGGGTGAAGAGTGGGCGCCGGCCCTAGGAGGAGGAGAGAAGGAGAGGGGGAGAATAAGAGAGAGAGAGAGAGCTACTAAATCTCTTGATAACTCAATTTTTTTGGAATTCAAGCCTAGCCTTGGTTCCTTTATATAGTAGCCTCTCCCTTGCCAAGTCTCCCCTTTAACGGAATTTTTCATAAGAAATTTATCTTATAAATTTTCTTATGAATTATTCCGTTTATGCCAAGTTTTATTATAACTAACTTTATAATAAAACAAATACATATCTCCTTTTATTATGGAATAAAATTTACAAAAAAATTTATAAATTTTTCTTATCAAGGAAAAATCAATTCATAATTGATTTTATAAAATTAAAATAAACCGATCCATGGTTCATTTTAATTTCCATAAAAAGAATAAATTTCTATAAATTTCTTTATATAAATCTCTTTATATAAATTTCTTTATATAGATTTATTTATCCATAATTTTATAAAACAAATCGCGCTTGATTTATTTTATAAAATAAACCAAATAAATTATTTTTCTCTCCTTGTAGTGGCCGGCCAAACCAAAGAGGGTGGATACCCTCTTTGGCCGGCCACATCAAGCCAAACCCTCGCGAATTAAACTCTTTTAATTCGCCCAATAAGCATTTAAAAGACTTAGCCATTTTAAGCTTCCCATGCGCCTCTGATAAATTCAGATTCAACTTATTTCTCTTGATCGGAAAATCCAATTTTCAACTCGTTTTAAATCCCTCGGATTACTCGTAGTGCGTCTGACTAAATAGACTTTCGATTTATGTTGGCCGTCTATAATCAACCAATTATAGAACGATCATGAGTGGCACCTAGTAGTACATCATGACCCCCAATTAATCGAAAGATCAACGGTTGACCTCAGAAATAATTCTGAAACCCTTCAGCAGCTCTAATTAATCGTGCCTCATTCCCTTCACCATCTTATACCCACTTGGTTCAGGACATGGTCTGTGTGTGTCAATCCCCACTAGGCTAACTACGTCACACCTAGCCCAAGTAACGTTCTCTCGTCCTTTGGATTTCTAATTACTCTCATGTATTTAAAAGACTCATACTCTAAACATGACATGCTCTGGCCAGAGGCTTTGAGTAACAATCCGACGATAGGCCTGGGTATACATCTCCTCGCAAGGAGTGGTGAATCCTTTGTAGGCTGTTCAAACATCTTCGGGCACTTCGGCTTATACCTAACCATCCTGGGTCCACACCTCCTTGGAGATGCTTGCTTAAGATGTTAAAGTATAAGTCTCCATGACCAAGATGACTTGAACACAGCAAGTCAAAGGAACATCGCACTTAAGCTGCAGTAAGAACTTCACTGACATGTCTATATATAGACTACCATGTGAAGTTTTACAGTCAGTCACTCCAATGAACTAGTTCCCTTAACTAGTATTCATGTTTATCTCCGGACATCCCAATGTCACCAGCCAGTGAGAATCAGCTGATTAGAGAATAACCCATGCTAGTCTCAACAGAATTGATAGTGTCCGTGTTTATCAATTCATCGACTAGGGATAATTTCAATACTTCACAATTGCACATGTAGAGATAATCACTAGTTGTGAATTCATCACAAATTCTCTCATGCCGTGAATTATATTGCGGACATTCAGTAAATGAGTTTAAGATCCCAATCAAATACACAAACATGTATACTCAAATAGTGAATTTTCATTTATTAAAATAAATGTTTACAATCATAAGGCGATTGTCTTAGGACACTTCTCTCATATTACTAACACTGTATGCCTTGTGACTTAACTATTGTGGCCTTGTGCCACACGTATCTTGCTACTTGTTTTATGCTTTGACTTGTCTGACCTTGAATTACATGCTTATCTACTCTTAGTATGCTTATTGTTGATGACATGTTGTTTATATGATCATGATTTGCATATTTGCTACTTTGCTATGTTCCTGCTTGTAATGCCATGTTTACCTGATACATATCAATGTTGTGGCATGCTTTGTGAGTTGATACTTCGTGTTCATATGATGCATGTGATTGCTCTATCTTGCTCTATCTTTTTCACATGTGTTCGTATGGTTATCCAACAACCTATCACATCTTTGTTGATTTGGGATACCCCTAGGGTTGAGGGGGAGTTTGTTTACAACTTAACAGTCCCTCTAGCTCCTTTTCGGTGTTCGACAAAGGGGGAGAGTGTGGATTGGTTAAGTTTAGAATGATCATGTTGAAGGAGGAGGATCTGGATTCCCCTATGATTCTAAAGTTGAGCTATTGATTGAGAATCCCTAAACTTAAAATCGGGTTGTCAAACAACAAAAAGGGGGAGATTGTTGATGCAGTCTGGCCCTGATTGTTGTTTTGGTGTTGACACCGATTTTAGTTTAGGTGGATGATTATTAATTATGATTAAGTCCTGATCGGGGATCAGGCATGGTATGGAAAATCCTAGTCTGGAGGGCTAGGTGTTGAAAAATTCTAACCTGGAGGGTTAGGTGTTGAAAATCCTAGTCTGGAGGGCTAGGTGTTGGAAAATCCTAACCTGGAGGGTTAGGTGTGAAAAATCCTAGCTTGGAGGGTTAGGTATTTGAAAAGTCCTAATTCGGAAGGGTTGGGTGAAAAGTCCTAGCTTGGAGGGCTAGGTGAAAAGTCCTAACTTGGAGGGTTAGGTGCAAATTCCCATCCTGGAGAATTAGGTGAAAAAGTCCTGGCTTGGAGGGTCAGGTGCCTAGCTTGGAGGGCTAGGTTGGATGATGTTCTAACTCGGAAGGGTTGGGTGAAAAGTCCTAGCTTGGAGGGCTAGGTGAAAAGTCCTAACTTGGAGGGTTAGGTGCAAATTCCCAACTTGGAGGGTTAGATGGAAAAATCCTTAGCTTGGAGGGCTAAGGTGGATGAATTCCTAGCTTGGAGGGCTAGGTTTGAGTCCCTGGATCGGTCTGGTGACCGATCAGGGACATTGGCACGCTGCTCCTTCGTGGATCGGTCTGGTGACCGATCCAGAGATGTCTGATCGGACTGGTGACCGATCAGGGAGCACACAGTGAGGTTGGGAACCTACTGTGTGGCTCCTGATCGGACCGGTGACTGATCAGGGAGCAGGCTGCTTCCTCACTGCCTTGCTCCTGATCGATCTGGTGACCGATCACAGAGCGGACGGTGAGTGAGTTCCCTTGTTGATCAAGTCCTGGATCGGTCCGGTGACTGATCAGGGACTTTGGATCTGATTAAAAAATCACTGTTCATCTGTCCTGATCGGTCTGGGTGACCGATCAGGCTTCACTCTGATCGGTCCGATGACCGATCAAGCATGTATAGCCGTGAGAGCTGGGAATCCCAGCGAAGCAGTGGATCGGTCTGGTGACCGACCCACATGCCTTGGATCGGTCCGGTGACCGATCACTTTAATTCAAATCGCACTGTCAGACACTGTGATCGCGTCTGACCATATCCGATTTGCTGCCACTTACATCTGATATTTGATTTACTGTGTGATACGCTGCTCTAACACCCTGATTAAGCTGCAGGTGACAGGGGAGGATTCAAACACTCAAGGAGAGGTCAATGGAGGCTTTCCTTGGAGCAGGTTTGTCTGATTCTCCATTTCAGGTTGCAACGGCTGAGCTGCAGACTGGAGCCGAGACTGGGGCTTGGCTGAGGGGATCTCAGGAAGACCAGAGAGGGCTCAGTGGTAGCTGGCGTTAGCAGCTGGAGGCTACGGAGGATGTTGTCACCTGGTGCTGTGTGGAGAATCAAAAGCGCGGAAGCAAGCTTCGTGGAAGCAGAGTTCTGGAACTAATCTTCTTGCTGCGCCTTGAGTTCTCCATTACGAGCTTGCTGTGTTCTTGAAGCTTCATCACTTTGAGCAAGCCACTGATTTCGAGAAGCAATCATCCATTACTTGAGCGGTTGAAGGAGAGAACAAGGAGCTTGGAGTCCGACAGTGGGAAGACACGAGGAAGGGTTCTTGCGTGAGATCGCCACTGGGTGGAGCTCAGGGAAGCTTGCTGTGTTCTTGTCCTTGCTAAGTGTTTGAGTAAGATCCTTCTAGTTGTTTCTTTGTGCTTAAACTTTATCTGTGATTGAAACACTGTGGAGAGGTTTCTCCACCGAGAAGGAGGTTGCTTTCTATCCGGTGATAATCGGGGCTTGATCTGCCGACGATCAAGGGATCGCCCACCTTAAGGGCACGCCAAGGAGTAGGGGCAAGTTATCCCCGAACCTTGTAAACCCTCCTTGTTAGCGATCTTGCTAATTGTGGTTGGTTGTTTTCGTTTTCTGTTTTCATTTACTGCACTGCTTCATTTCGTTTCTTCCGCTGTGCTACTGATAAGTTGAGTGCAGGAAACTTGTTAAGTTTCAAAGAAAAGTGATTGGCTATATTCACGCCCCCTCTCTAGCCATCTCGTTTCCAACAAAAAGGATGCGCAAGAGGGGAGTTTCGGCACTAGGGTTCGGCAATGAGGAGTTTCGGGAGAGTTAATAGGTTGGTGGATCGGTCCACCAATCGAAATTTAATGTGATCGAACAGATCACCGTTCGATCTGGAAGTGCCCAGACCGATCAGGCTTTGGCCTGATCGGACTGGCCTGGTCCTGATCTGTCGGGTGACCGATCAGGCAGGCTCCTGATCGATCAGCTGATCGATCAGGAAGCGATCAGAAGGTTTGGAGGTTTTTCCGTGAGCCCCCTGATCGGTCTGTGGACCGATCAAAATAGGATGCCAGATCGGTCCGGGGACCGATCCAGGCCAACACAGTGAGTTTGGTCAATTTTTCGCACAGGAGCTGGATCGGTCCGTTGGACCGATCAGACATACTCCTGATCGGTCCGGTGACCGATCAGGCTTCCTGAAATTCCTGATACGATCTGAAACTTTCAGTTTCAGACTTTCAAATGATTTCGGATAAGATCTGATGAAAGTTATTGATCTTGGAAGTGATCACTTGACTAAAATTGATCCCCGAACAAGGATCAAAGGTCGTTATGGGTTTAACAATCACTTTACTCCACTCAAGTGGAGTCAAACTCAATCAACAAACATCCACTCTGTAACGACCCGGAAAATTCCCTCAATATTTTCTTTAAAAATATCGATCATGTCTAGATAGTTTTGAGGAACCTAGATATACTAGTACGAACTTTGGCCTAGTTATCCATGATTTTACCATTTAAATTGAGAAACTAAGTACTAATAGGCCTTATATGGGCTTTCTAGTACTATGATTATTGGTAGATTTTAGGCAAAATTTAATATAAATATGAATGGATTTTAATTAAGAATATTAGTATGATTATGGGTGAGTTTAACATGATTTTCCTATTTAAATTGAGGAGTTAAGTACTAATGAGCCTTATATGGGCTCTAAAAATGGGTTTTAATTAGGTAGAATTTAATATAAATATAAAAGAATTTTAATTAGGAATTTTAGCATGATTATGGGTGAGTTTTAGGGAATTTTCGAAAATAAGGGAAAATGAAATAAAAAGAAAATAAAAATAAAATGCATGCACCAAAATTGAACCTTAGACCTAGTCTACAACCATGCATGCACTAACCAATTCACCTAGCAAGGGAGTGCTAATAGAGAATGAAGTGGATTTTATTTAAAGGTAGGGGATGTGAAGAGTCACCATGTGAAGAAGATGAAAAGGCACTTGTGAAGAGACAAAGGGGCATTATAAATAGATCTCTTCTTCCTCGTTCCTCCACCTCCACCGAAATCTCATCTCCTTCTTCTTTCTTCTTCTAGCCGAAACCCACAAGGGTTTCTTTCCCTTGGATAAAGTTTCACAAGGGACTTTATCTTGAAGATCCAAGACCTTCTACAAGGATACAAGGACTAAAGAGAGGCCTAGGGTCAAGGAGCTTTCTTTTGGCTTCTCCATTCAAGGTGAAAATCAAGGACAAACCAAAGTAAGACCCCCTCACCTGTGGTATAATAGTTTTCAAGATTTGTTTTCATGATATAAGAACTTGATTGAATAATATGTTGAGGAAACTAATGTTAGGGTTCCCATAGGTTTCGGCCAAGGCATGGCTTTAGGGTTGGGATGATGTTAAAACTTCACTAATGGTTTCAAATGTTTCCTCATGGTAAATAAAGGATGTATGGTGGGGTATATGAATTTGCTATGGACTTATGACCTCCCAAAGGTTTCGGCCAAGACCCCTAATCCATGGTTAGAATTGGATCTAACCATCCAAACATGTTTATTTTGTTCCCTATGACATGATGAATATTAATTTTGTGTTATATGAATTTTTCTATGAAGTTATGGCCCCTCTAGGGTTTCGGCCAAGGTCCTAAAGTAGGGCTAGGATTTAGGGGGAACTCCAATTATAGGGTTTGATGGCTCCCTAAGGTCTTGTATGTGATGTATGGATGTTCTTTTACTCATGGAACCCTTCCTGTTGAGTAAGTGATGGAGCCTCATGCTATGGAACCATTCGGCCAACTCCCAAGGTTTAGGGTTTGGGTTGGGTTAAGATCACAAAGATGCATGTTTAATTGTTATTAGGAATGATATGTATGTATGCCATGCTTAATGAATGATATGTATGTATGTCATGCTTAATGAATGATATGTATGTATGCCATGCTTTAGGAATGATATGTATGTATGTCATGCTTAATGAATGATATGTATGTATGCCATGCTTAATGAATGATATATATGTATGCCATGCTTTATGAACGATATGTACGTATGTCATGTTTTATGAATGATATGTACATATGTCATGTTTAAGAATGAAGATAATGCTTATGTCTGTGAGGCAAAATGATGCTATGCATTAAGTATGAACGATGAAAGATCAAGTATGCTAAACGGAACGGTCGATGGTCGACGGTACGACGGTACGACGGTCGTGAGGACCGGTAAATGGGCCGGTAAATGGGCCGGTAGACGGACCGGGCCGTAACAAGGTTATGTTATGTTTAAATATGCTATGAATGTTTTATGAATGAAGAAGCATGTGAAAGTATTTTATTTTTAAGAATGGGCTTGTACCGGACCTAAATAAGGTCCACGGTTCTGGACTACCGATGAAGCTGTCCACGGTTCGGGACTACCGATGAAGCTGTCCTTACGGTTCGGGACTACCGATGAAGCTGTCCTTACCCTAGTAGGTCGAGATTAGCTACCTCGTATTTACTTAGGGATGCACGCATATGATGTATGAATGTGGTACAAGCCAGGGCCCCAATGAATGTTATGATTATGTTTAAGTATTTAAAAGTATGAATTTAAACTAAGCATCCTTATGATATATGCATTTGCCCATGCATCCATCCATGTTATGCATTATGTTTATGAAAAGTATGTTTATGCAAGGTATGTTGATGCAAAGTATGATAATGCAAAGTATGTTCATGTTAACTATGATGCCATGATTATGTTTAAGTTCATGTTAATTATGATGCCATGATTATGCTTACGTTATGTTAAGAACCATGCTATGCTTATGTTATGTTAAGAACCATGCAATGCTTATGTTATGATAAGAACCATGCAATGCTTATGTTATGATAAGAACCATGCTATGCTTATGTTATGTTAAGAACCATGCAATGCTTATGTTATGATAAGAACCATGCTATGCTTATGTTATGTTAAGAACCATGCTATGCTTATGTTATGTTAAGAACCATGCTATGCTCATGTTATGTTAAGAACCATGTTATATGCTTATGTTATGTTAAGAACCGTGCCATGTTATATGCTTATGTTAAGTTAAAGAATGCCATGTTATATGCTTACTATCATGTTAAGAATTATGCAATGATAATTATGTTGTGCTATGTTGAATGTTTCATATGTTCATGTATGATATGACGTATGTTTTTTGTGAGTAGGAAAGGGTCTTACTAAGCCTATGTGCTTATAGTCTTATGTTCTTATACCGCAGATCAAGTATGAGGTCTTCAGCTAAGGGAAGCAGCAGGAGGGGCAAGTGTGTGTGTGTGGCAATGACTTGGCAAAAGAAAAGAAAAGATCCTATGTCTTTCTCTCTTTACATGATGACCATGCAAACATGTTTAAGAATGATGCTATATGATTATGAATGATGCTAAGTTTACCATGTCACTATGGTTAAGAATGATAGCTAAGAATGTGTCAACATGATTTAAGTTATAAGTGCATGGTTTAAACGCATGTGGGTAAAGTTTAAAATTATTCCGCTGCATTAAGAAGTCCACATGCGTATATGTATGTCACGTAGCACCGCCGTAAGGTTGTAGAAATGGGCGGGCGTTACACACTCAATTTCAACCAAGTTTGTATCAAATTCAAGTTTCCAATCAAGTTTCCTTGATTGGAATGTCCAAGTATGATCATGGAGCCAAGTACACATGTTTTATGCATTAGTTTTCCCCATACTTGGTCACCGAAGTGATTTTTATCTCGTCAACCAAATTTCTCAAGGGATGCAATGACATTTCGAGAAGTTTAGTTGATCCTAACATCTCACCCCATATCTAGCAAACAAAAATGTTTTGGTAAACCTTATAGTTTGTGTGAGATGTCCCCAAGTTACCCAATTGTTGCCCAACAATTCGAAATGATCATCAAGGATTTTAAATGCATTTTAATGTCTATGAAGCGCGACACATTCCCAACTCCCTTATTAAGAAGCTAAACTCATTTTCGGGGAGTGGTTTAGTGAAAATGTCTACTAGATTTGATTTGGACTCTACATATGAGAGTACAACATCTCCTCTGGCAACATGATCCCTAATGAAGTGGTGACGCACTTCAATATGTTTAGTCCTAGAGTGATGGACCGGATTCTTGGTTAGGTTAATTGTGTTAATGTTGTCACACAACACTTGCACTCCCTTGTAGCTTAATCCATAGTCCTCTAGAGTATGAATCATGCACAACAATTACGATATGCTCTCTCCCATGGCGATATATTCTGCCTCGGTCGTGGAGAGTGCAACACAATGTTGCTTCCGACTTGACCAACTAACTAAAGATGATCCTAAAAATTGGCAACCCCCACTAGTGCTTTTCCGATCCAACTTGCATCCAGTATAGTCAGAATCGGTATAGCCAATTAGGTCAAATGATTCGGTACGGGGGTACCATAGACCAACTCCTATTGTGCCCTTAAGGTATCTCAAAATTCTCTTGACAGCAATTAAGTGAGATTTCTTGGCACAAACTTGATATCTAGCGCACATACCCACAGCGAAAAGTATATCAGGTCGACTGGCTGTGAGGTATAACAAACTAGCTATCATGCTTCGATATTGAGTTAGATCCACAGGTTTACCACTCTCATCATTGTCTAATCTTGTGTTTGTAGCCATGGGAGTGGTTACCTCTTTTGAATCACTCATGTTGAATTTTCGAAGTATCTCTTGAGTATACTTTGATTGGTGCACATGGATCCCATCTCGGGTTTGTTTGATTTCAAGTCCAAGGAAGAAAGTCAACTCTCC
The DNA here is from genome assembly GCA_024364735.1 of Boesenbergia rotunda. NCBI lineage: Eukaryota > Viridiplantae > Streptophyta > Magnoliopsida > Zingiberales > Zingiberaceae > Boesenbergia > Boesenbergia rotunda. Next base: position 719,776 of record JAGFNQ010003694.1, on the reverse strand, counting down.
CACTAGACTCATTTCAAATTCACTCTCCATGTGTCCAATGAACTCATTTAAATAACCCTTGTTGTTTGAGCCACAAATAATGTCATCGACATAAACTTGGGCTACAAATATATTGCCACCATATCTTCGTAGAAATAGTGTAGGGTCTATTTGGCCTCTTACAAAGTCTTTTTCAATTAAAAATGTCGACAACCGCTCATACTAAGCTCGGGGTGCTTGTTTAAGGCCATAAAGTGCCTTCTTGAGCTTAAATATGTGGTTTGGGAATTCAGTACTCTCAAACCTCGGAGGTTGTTCGACATAGACCTCTTCTCTTATTAAACCATTTAGAAAGGCCGATTTGATGTCCATTTGGTATAGCTTGAAACATCGATGTGCTGCAAATGCAAGCATCAATCGGATGGACTCTAATCGGGCCATGGGAGCATAGGTCTCATCATAATCAAGGCCTTCAACTTGACTGTAACCCTTGGCTACTAAGCGTGCCTTGTTTCTTATGATTTCTCCCTTATGGTTTAATTTATTTTTGATGACCCATTTGGTTCCAATGATGGTGGTCTTCTTGGGTCTAGGGACTAGGTCCCAAACTTGACTTCTTTCGAATTGACCTAGTTCATCTTGCATTGCAATGATCCAATCAGGATCATTTAATGCTTCATCAATTTTCCTAGGTTCAATTTCAGAAATTAAAGCAATTTCATTAGCCTCATTCCTAAAGAATGATCTAGTTCTAGCCCCATGATGCATGTCTCCAACAATTTGGTCTTGGGGATGACTAGAGGCTAACCTAGTTTGCCTAGGTGTTGGTGGTGCTTCTTGAATGGTTTCACCAGACATTAGCTCAGCCTCAGGATCTGGCTGATCTATGTGTTGTCTAGGCTCACCGTCATCGGATTCTTCACCATCAACAACATTTAGACTTTCATTCAAACATAGTCTCCTAAGTTCGAATTGGACTTCATCTTCTGGTTGTCCATTGCCTTTTGGAATTTCTTCAAAAACAACATCAGAAGATTCTTCAACCAATCTAGATTTCTTATTGTAGACTCGATAAGCTTTGCTAACGAGGGAGTACCTGACTAGTATCCCTTCATCAGCCTTTGCCGTGAACTTTCTAAGGTGGTCCTTGGTGTTTAGGATAAACACCTTACAACCAAACACCCTAAGATGTTTAACCGTAGGTGGTTTTCCAAACCAAAGTTCATGGGGAGTCTTTCCTAAGAACCTATAGATGAGGACTCGGTTTTGCACGTAGCAAGTTGTGTTTACAGCTTCGACCCACAAGTAGGTCGGTAGTGAGTACTCATTAAGCATGCTTCGCGCAGCCTCTTGTAGAACACGGTTCTTCCTCACTACAACACCATTTTGTTGTGGTGTTCTAGGAGTGGAGAACTCATGTCTATACCCTCTATCTTGGCAAAACTCTAAAAATTGTTGGTTTTGAAATTCACCTCCATGATCACTTCTAATTGTCTTAATTGTTGATGATTTTTCATTTTCAACTCTTCTACAAAAAGAAATGAAAACATCTAAGGTTTGGTCCTTATATTTAAGAAAATAGGTCCATGTATATCTAGTAAAATCATGATAACAAAACAATATCTGCTTCCATTCAATGATATAATAGTGCTACAATCAAACAAGTCCATATGAAGTAAATCTAAAATGGTAGATGTACTTACAACGCTTTTACCTTTATGTGCAGATTTTGTTTGCTTACCCATTTGACATGCATCACAAAGTTTGTCCTTTTCATATTTGATGCTTGGTAAGCCACGAACTAATCCCTTGTTGGCCAACTTTCAGATATTCTTCATGTTCACATGTGCTAGTCTCCTGTAACGCCCCAAAATTTCCATTTTAAGTTCTTAAAGTCCTTAGAACTATTTAAAAATGGTTTAGAAATATTCTAGATATTTTTAGGAATTTTTAGAATATTTTTATGGAATTTTCGAGTCCGTTTAGTATTTTTACTAAAAGAAATAGAGTTTTCAGCAAAAAGTTGCCTGGACGAGTTTGAACCCGAGACCTCCCATGGGATCAACGACTTAAGTTGGTCGGGTTAACCAGGTGCCCCAGCAGGGGTGTGCTGAAAGAAAATAGAGAGATATTAACTTAAGTTATAAGTTGGACTTAAATACCCCTTGGTATAAATAGAAGAACTTAAGTGGGGGTTTTATTTTTGGGTTCGGCAACTTCTCCCCCTCCTCACCATCCGCCGACCCCCTCCTCCCCTCTCTTGTGCGCACGCCAACCACACCAAGCCTAGGGCTTCCCTCCGGTGGCCGGCCAAGGCTCCTCTCCGAGAGAATTTCCTATATTCGGAATCCCCGCGACGAGAGGAACGCGTGAGCGCGAAGAAATCTCCGAGACTTCGAGTTTCTCCGGAACCTCCGACGCCGTTCTTGGTTGTAAGTCCAAGATATCAAAGTAAGTACTGCTCACCTACAGTAAGAGGCGGTTTTCCGTAAGATTTTCCCGTTAGAAAGTTAAAATGCAATTTTTCTTAAAGTTTATGATTTTGCATGTAATCCTAGGATGATCCATGCTTGTATAAGTTTGATTAAGCACCCTATATGAGGTTAGGGGCTAAGAAAAGTTATGAGAAAAGAAAAGAGAAGATAAAGATAAGAAAAGAAAAGGCCAAGGCCTTAAGAAATCCCCAAAAGTCAAGACTTAGGGATTTGGGCACACAAGGGGCTCGTTAAAATGCCAAGGCATTTAAAGATAAGAAAGAAAAGAAAGAAAAGCTATTTTATTTTCTAAGGCCAGTACCCGGCGTCCAAGGGCGTCGTTAAAGAAATCCAGGTGTCCAATTCCAAGGTCTTGGCCCTGGTAGACCAAGGTCTGCTCTATTAGGATTGGTGGCTCGCTACCCCAACCTTTTAGGGAACGCGCATAAGATGGTACTTACGTCTTAAGTGGATCCAAGTGAGATATTATTTTCAAGTATATGCTTTAGCAAAGTTTTTCTAAAGTTTAAGAAAGTTTTCTAAAAGTTAAAGAAAGATTTAAAAGTCAAAGAATTACTAAAGTTTCAAGTTAAGCCAAGAACAAGTAAGTTAGGACTTATTAGTGCTTTAGTATGCATGTCTTGAGTTATACATGTTGTTTTAGTGTTTCCTTTAAGCATAAAAGTATCTCATGTGATTTCACATTGTTTTAAAAAGCATGCTTGCACATTTCGAGATTTTGTGAGCTAGATAGTACTTACTAAGCTTTTGCTTATTAGTTGCATTTCCTCTTGCTGCAGGTAAAGGTAAAGGCAAGCAATTCTGAAGGAAGGCGACAAGGCGGTGCTGAGTGACGTGTGTGTGGTGGCTGACCTTGGAGAGGTCCTTGGGACAAGATGAATAAAAGACTTAAAGTGTATTTATTATAAAGTCTTAGTTTATGTTAGATCATATAGCATTTATCCAAGTAATTGCGTTTTAGATATTTTACATGTCTTAAAACCATGAGTAAAGATTCCATGTCATTTTAATTAGCATACATATCCTTATGATGGCATTGGATGAGTATGAGTGTGAGTAGTTTTGAATATTGATACTTGATGGAGCTATTTGATGCATATGCCAAGATATTGAGAGTTTCCCTTTGAATCAAGTTATTATTGCTATAAATATGCTTAGAAAAGTTGCATTACATCCCAAAATGTTTTAGTGAGGTGTAGAACACGTGTTTTGGTATTATGAATGCATAGGAGTTAAGTTTGGTACAAAACTTTAGTTAAAAGTTCATATAGATTTTCATAACTTAATTACTTCCGCAAAAGTTCTAATTTCGAGTTTATGAAGTTGTTTTGATTGGCTAAAATGTTTAGGAAACTAGTATAGAGTATAGAAATGGTGTTGTGTCTTTGTATGGCTTGAAACTATATGTTTTGTGGACTTTTGAAACAAAGTTCGAATCTGAATTTCAGGTTTTTCAGGCGTGCCAGTCGACTGGTTCAGTATCAGTCGACTGCCCTATCGAACAGTAGCTTCTGTTCGATGCATCAGTCGACTGCCAAGAGGCCAGTCGACTGGTGCCGCGCCCAGAAACTTTCTGTGGCCGATACCAGTCGACTGGTTAGATCGCAGTCGACTGACATTGCAGAGAAGTTCTATAGATGAAAAGAAGTGTGCCATTGTATCATGCATGACTATTAGAGTTAGAATATTATCCCTAGATGGATTTAAAAGAAAAATAAAGAAGTTCCGCATTCTTAGTCGTGCAGTAGAGTCAAGATAGTAGATAAAGTAGCGGACCGTCTAAGGTAGAGAAGGCGGGTCGCTACAGGTGGTATCAGAGCAGTTCCCATTCTCCAGCATCACACACACATCAGCATCAACCTTGCCGTCTTCAAGTAAGAAAGCTTTAAGTTTCAGTTTTTCTATTGCTCCTTTATCTAATTGCAGTGTAGAGAAATGCTTAAGTACTTACTCATATGTGCATAGAACAAGGAAGCATGTTTAATACCTTAGTATCACGGAATCATGTTTAATCCCTAGAATGGATATTAGGTTACTAGGTATGAAGACAAGTTTATACCTAGAGAGGTAGTAGTGATTTCTTGTTCCCTTATGCATTATTAGATGGCAAGAAGAGGCCGAGCTCCTAATGCAAGGAACAGAACCCCAGTTCAAGATAACAATGAGCCTGGCACAGAACAGCCAAACCTGATGGCAGTCATTGCTCAAATGCAAGCTCAGATTTCAGAGCAACAGAAGACCATCGCCACACTGATGGCAAATCAGCACCCAGTGCCCCCTACACCACCCACAGCAGGAGTGGGAACTCCAGTGGTGGCTGAAGTCCCACCAGTCACCCAGGAGACCCCTACCGTGGACCGAAGACAAGAAGCATATCTCGTCCAGTGGCAGAGGCTGAAACCCGAAAGCTTCTCAGGCACGACTGAGCCCTGGGATGCCCAGGCTTGGTTCAAGACTTTAGAGAGCACAATGGAGCTTCTTGATTGGCCAGAAGTCGAGAAGGTCAAATGTGACTCCTTCTGCCTAACTGGAGATGCTCGTATGTGGTGGGAGCGAGTCAAGAGTAAGAGGATAGTCAACCAGATGAGCTGGGCAGATTTCAAGCAAGAGTTCTATGAGGAGTTCTTCCACATGCGGGTTACCAACAAGCACTACGAGGACTTCATGGAGTTCAGACAAGGTAACCTACCAGTGGGAGAAGCAGTCGCGAAATTCAACAGACTAGCTCGCCTCTGCCCAGAGCTAGTCAGCACAGAGAAGGAGCGAGTCAGACTGATGCTCCGCATGCTGAACCCTGAAATAGCACTCAACGTGAATAGCGGGACGCACCGACCCCAGACCAGCGAGGAGTTGGTCAGTAGTGCTCTAATCTCAGAGCACTATCTGAATAGCATCAAGGCACAGCAAACGCAGCAGAAGCCAGTCCTGATTGAGAACAAGACAACAGGAGGCCAGAAGCCTCAGCCAAATAACCAGAACTGGAAGAACAAGAACCACAAAAGGAAGCAATGGCCTGGCAGCCAAAAAGGAAACCAAGAGAACAAGCAAGCTAGGTACCCACCTTGTCCTAAGTGTGGGAGGACCCATCCAGGAGCATGCCTTTTGGGTGTAACTGGATGCTACTCATGTGGACAAGAGGGACACAGATCCAGAGACTGCCCAAACAAGTTTAAGGTACTTCCTCAGCAGTCTGTACAGTATGGAGGCAAGCCTCAGTTACATTACATGCCTGCTATACTGGAGGGACCTTAGATCAGTCAGGGAGGGTTGGAAGCAGCACCAGTTCCAACCAATGCCAGAGTCTTTTCCCTCACGAAGGAAGAAGCTGCCAGCGCCTCCACGGTCGTAACAGGTCAAATAGTTATTTTTCAGCATTTAGCTACTACACTGTTTGACACTGGGGCGACCCATTCTTTCGTATCAATACCTTTTGCTAGTAAGTTACAGGTGCCTGCAGAGAGTTGGGAGTCCAGATTCCTGATAACTCTCCCTTCAGGGGAAATCATGGAATCCACCCAGCGGCTCCGGACTGTGCCAATCAAGATTTCAGACTGAGAGCTATATGTCGATCTGATAGTCCTTGCGATGCAAGACTTCGACATCATACTGGGCATGGATTTCCTCAGTAAGTACAGCGCTTCAGTGGACTGCCGTAGAAGGAAGGTGGTTTTCAGTCCAGAAGGAGAACCACCATTCGAGTTCCAAGGAGCCCCAAAGAGGAAGACTCAGAAATTCCTCTCAGCCTTGGCATCCCACCAGATGCTAGAGCAAGGGTGTGCTGGTTTTCTTGCACACATAGTGGACTCAGAAGCAAAGAAAGAACTCAAGCAGGAGGATGTACGGGTAGTCTGCGAATATCCAGAAGTGTTCCCAGAAGAACTACCTGGACTACCGCCCAACAGGGAGGTGGAATTTGAGATTGAGCTGGTGCCAGGTATCGGCCCGGTCTCAAAAGCCCCATATCGTATGTCTCCTGCAGAGCTGAAAGAATTACAAGAGCAACTCCAGGAGCTACTAGACAAGGGCTTCATCCGCCCGAGTCATTCACCCTGGGGAGCTCCTGTACTTTTCGTCAAGAAGAAGGATGGGTCTATGCGCCTGTGCATAGACTACAGAGCTCTGAACAAAGTAACCATTAAAAATAAGTACCCCCTTCCCAGAATAGATGATTTATTTGATCAACTCAAAGGGGCTACAGTGTTCTCGAAGATAGACCTGCGTTCTGGGTATCATCAGCTAAAGGTCAAAGAAAGTGACATCCCCAGGACGGCCTTCAAGACAAGATATGGCCACTACGAATTTGTAGTGATGCCTTTTGGAGTAACCAATGCTCCAGCAGTCTTCATGGAGCTGATGAACCACATCTTCAGGGAGTATCTCGATAAATTCGTCATTGTATTTATTGATGATATTCTCATATATTCACAGACTCCAGAGGACCATGCTACACACTTGAGGATAGTGCTGCAGATCCTTCAGCAGGAGAAGCTCTATGCAAAATTCTCAAAGTGTGAGTTTTGGCTAGATCATGTGACCTTCCTAGGTCACATTGTATCTAAAGAAGGCATTCAAGTTGATCCAGCCAAGATAGAAGCAGTCAGCAACTGGTGTAGACCTAAGAATGCCAGTGAAATCAGAAGCTTCTTAGGCCTGACAGGATATTACAGAAAATTTATGGAGGACTTTTCCAGAATAGCCTCTCCACTCACAGCCTTGACCAGAAAGAACAAGAAGTTTGAATGGTTAGATAAATGCGAGCACAGTTTTCTAGAGCTGAAGAAAAGATTGACTAGTGCTCCCATCCTGACTGTTCCAGAGAGTGACAAGGCCTTTGACATCTACAGTGATGCATCCAAGATGGGCCTTGGAGCTGTCCTCATGCAAGACGGTAAAGTAATAGCATATGCCTCCAGACAGCTCAAGGACTATGAGAAGAATTACCCTACCCACGACCTTGAGCTAGCAGCTATGGTTTTTGCACTGAAGCTCTGGAGACACTACCTGTATAGAGTGCAGTGCAGAATCTTCACAGACCATCAGAGTTTGAAGTACTTCTTCACTCAGAAGGATCTGAATATGAGGCAGCGCAGGTGGCTAGAGTTGGTCAAAGATTATGACTGTGAAATCCTCTACCACCCAGGTAGAGCTAATAAAGTGGCAGATGCACTGAGCAGAAAATCCTGTGCAGCACTGATGTCCCTATCATCACTGTCTCTACCACTTCAAAAAGAAATAAAGGATTTTGGAGTCGAGGTAATAATTGAGCAACTTTCTGCATTGACTCTAGAGTCAACCCTGCTTGTGGATATATAAAGAAAGCAAAGTCAAGACCCAGATATCCAGAAGATCAAGCAGGAGGTCCAAGAGGCAGAAATTTCAGAGTTTCGAGTATCAGATAGTGGCATCCTCTATCTTGGAGACCGCCTTTGCGTCCCCAATGATGAGGAACTAAGAAAGAGTATTTTAGAAGAAGCCCACAGCACCCCGTACTCTATGCACCCTGATTCTACCAAGATGTACCAAGATGTAAAGCAAAGATTCTGGTGGTCTGGACTCAAGCGAGACGTGGCCAGATATATCAGTACCTGCTTGACCTGCCAGAGAGTCAAAGCAGAGCACCAGAGACCAGGAGGAGTTCTGCAGCCTCTTCCTGTTCCAGAGTGGAAGTGGGAAGAGATATCCATGGATTTTATCACGGGTCTCCCAAGGACCACCCATGGACACGATGCAATATGGGTGATAGTGGATAGATTGACCAAGTCTGCCCACTTTCTAGCCATCAAGGTGTCGCACTCAATAGAGCAGTTAGCACAGTTGTACGTGAAAGAAGTAATCAGGCTTCACGGAGTTCCGAAGTCGATCGTTTCTGACAGAGATGGGCGGTTCATCTCTCATTTTTGGAGGTGTGTTCAGGACGCCCTAGGCACCAGACTTCAGTTCAGCACAGCTCCATCCCCAGACAGATGGACAAATAGAGAGAGTAAATCAGATTTTAGAAGACATGCTCAGGGCTTGTGCGTTGGACTTTAAAGGTAGTTGGTGCAAATTTCTGTGCTTAGCTGAGTTTGCCTACAACAATAGCTATCAGGCCACTATCAAAATGGCACCTTATGAAGCATTATTTGGCAGGAAATGCAGATCACCCATATGTTGGCAAGAAGCTGGTGAGAAGAAAGAGATGGAGTCGGGACTAGGCAGCCAGACTGAGCTTATAGATGAGACCACTCAGGCTATCCAGATGATCCGCCAGAGGATTGAGATGGCCCAGAGTAGACAGAAAAGTTATGTTGACACACGCCGTAGGCCACTGGAATTCCAAGTTGGAGATTCAGTATTCCTCAAGGTCGCTCCTATGAAGGGAGTGATGAGATTTGGCAAAAAGGGCAAGCTGAGTCCTCGCTACATAGGACCCTACAAGATTATAAAGAGAGTTGGGAAGGTAGCCTATGAGCTGGACTTGTCAGAGGATATGTCAGCTATCCACAGTACATTCCATGTCTCTATGCTAAAGAAGTGTATTCACGATCCTAGCCAAGTGATTCAGCCTCAGTCAGTACAGATCCAAGAAGATCTTAGTTATGAGAGCAGACCGACATAGATAGTGAACAAAACAGTTAAAAGATTAAGAAATAAAGAAGTGCCACTAGTGAAGGTCATCTGGCAGAATCAAAAGCATGAGGAAGCTACTTGGGAACGTGAAGACAGCATGAGAGAAAAATATCCAGAATTATTCTAAGTTCGAGGACGAACTTCTCATAAGGTATGGGGGATTGTAACGCCCCAAAATTTCTATTTTAAGTTCTTAAAGTCCTTAGAACTATTTAAAAATGGTTTAGAAATATTCTATATATTTTTAGGAATTTTTAGAATATTTTTATGGAATTTTCCGAGTCCGTTTAGTATTTTTACTAAAAGAAATAGAGTTTTCGGCAAAAAGTTGCCTGGACGAGTTTGAACCCGAGACCTCCCATGGGATCAACGACTTAAGTTGGTCGGGTTAACCAGGCGCCCCAGCAGGGGTGTGCTGAAAGAAAATAGAGAGATATTAAGTTAAGTTATAAGTTGGACTTAAATACCCCTTGGTATAAATAGAAGAACTTAAGTGAGGGTTTTATTTTTGGTTCGGCAACTTCTCCCCCTCCTCACCATCCGCCGACCCCCTCCTCCCCTCTCTTGTGCGCACGCCAACCACACCAAGCCTAGGGCTTCCCTCCGGTGGCCGGCCAAGGCTCCTCTCCGAGAGAATTTCCTATATTCGGAATCCCCGCGACGAGAGGAACGCGTGAGCGCGAAGAAATCTCCGAGACTTCGAGTTTCTCCGGAACCTCCGACGCCGTTCTTGGTTGTAAGTCCAAGATATCGAAGTAAGTACTGCTCACCTGCAGTAAGAGGCGGTTTTCCGTAAGATTTTCCCGTTAGAAAGTTAAAATGCAATTTTCCTTAAAGTTTATGATTTTGCATGTAATCCTAGGATGATCCATGCTTGTATAAGTTTGATTAAGCACCCTATATGAGGTTAGGGGCTAAGAAAAGTTATGAGAAAAGAAAAGAGAAGATAAAGATAAGAAAAGAAAAGGCTAAGGCCTTAAGAAATCCCCAAAAGTCAAGACTTAGGGATTTGGGCATACAAGGGGCTCGTTAAAATGCCAAGGCATTTAAAGATAAGAAAGAAAAGAAAGAAAAGCTATTTTATTTTCTAAGGCCAGTACCCGGCGTCCAAGGGCGTCGTTAAAGAAATCCAGGTGTCCAATTCCAAGGTCTTGGCCCTGGTAGACCAAGGTCTGCTCTATTAGGATTGGTGGCTCGCTACCCGAACCTTTTAGGGAACGCGCATAAGATGGTACTTACGTCTTAAGTGGATCCAAGTGAGATATTATTTTCAAGTATATGCTTTAGCAAAGTTTTTCTAAAGTTTAAGAAAGTTTTCTAAAAGTTAAAGAAAGATTTAAAAGTCAAAGAATTACTAAAGTTTCAAGTTAAGCCAAGAACAAGTAAGTTAGGACTTATTAGTGTTTTAGTATGCATGTCTTGAGTTATACATGTTGTTTTAGTGTTTCCTTTAAGCATAAAAGTATCTCATGTGATTTCACATTGTTTTAAAAAGCATGCTTGCACATTTCGAGATTTTGTGAGCTAGATAGTACTTACTAAGCTTTTGCTTATTAGTTGCATTTCCTCTTGCTGCAGGTAAAGGTAAAGGCAAGCAATTCTGAAGGAAGGCGACAAGGCGGTGCTGAGTGACGTGTGTGTGGTGGCTGACCTTGGAGAGGTCCTTGGGACAAGATGAATAAAAGACTTAAAGTGTATTTATTATAAAGTCTTAGTTTAAGTTAGATCATATAGCATTTATCCAAGTAATTGCGTTTTAGATATTTTGCATGTCTTAAAACCATGAGTAAAGATTCCATGTCATTTTAATTAGCATACATATCCTTATGATGGCATTGGATGAGTATGAGTGTGAGTAGTTTTGAATATTGATACTTGATGGAGCTATTTGATGCATATGCCAAGATATTGAGAGTTTCCCTTTGAATCAAGTTATTATTGCTATAAATATGCTTAGAAAAGTTGCATTACATCCCAAAATGCTTTAGTGAGGTGTAGAACACGTGTTTTGGTATTATGAATGCATAGGAGTTAAGTTTGGTACAAAACTTTAGTTAAAAGTTCATATAGATTTTCATAACTTAATTACTTCCGCAAAATTTCTAATTTCGAGTTTATGAAGTTGTTTTGATTGGCTAAAATGTTTAGGAAACTAATATAGAGTATAGAAATGGTGTTGTGTCTTTGTATGGCTTGAAACTATATGTTTTGTGGACTTTTGAAACAAAGTTCGAATCTGAATTTCAGGTTTTTCAGGCGTGCCAGTCGACTGGTTCAGTATCAGTTGACTGCCCTATCGAACAGTAGCTTCTGTTCGATGCATCAGTCGACTGCCAAGAGGCCAGTCGACTGGTGCCGCGCCCAGAAACTTTCTGTGGCCGATACCAGTCGACTGGTTAGATCGCAGTCGACTGACATTGCAGAGAAGTTCTATAGATGAAAAGAAGTGTGCCATTGTATCATGCATGACTATTAGAGTTAGAATATTATCCCTAGATGGATTTAAAAGAAAAATAAAGAAGTTCCGCATTCTTAGTCGTGCAGTAGAGTCAAGATAGTAGATAAAGTAGCGGACCGTCTAAGGTAGAGAAGGCGGGTCGCTACATCTCCGGTGCCAAAGGGTGGACTCCTCTTCTTTTGACATGAGACACTTAGCAAAAGCATTAGTAGCACTTTTAAAGGAAACTTGGTAAATGTTATCTACTCTTGTTCCTACTAGTACCGTGTCGACATTGTCATGTTGTCTAACTAGACATTGACTTGATTGGAAATCAATTGTGTAACCCGCATCACACAATTGACTGACACTTAGGAGATTAAATGTCATCCCCTTGATCAGAAGGACATTCTTAATCCTAAGACATTCGGATATTTGAATGTCTCCTATTCCTATGACCTTAAGACCACCATTGTTACCAAATAAAACATTACCTCTACTTTTTCTTTGAAGTGTGGTAAACAATGATCTATCCTCGGTCATGTGTTTGGAGCATCCACTATCAACGAACCAAGTTGATAGATGCTCCCCCTCAATCATAACCTACACAATACGAAAAATAGAAGTTTTAGGTACTCAAACCTTAGGACCTAAAGCACCTACTAAACAAGACTTAGACACCCATGCCTTGACAACTTTCCTTTGAGCCCTAGGTGTCTTAGATTGTCTAATATCAGTCCTAGACATCAAAGACACAAATGATGGTTCTTTGGGTCAGTAACCAATACCGACCCTATTGTAGACTGCCCTTTGGGCATTCAAGATCATGTCTAGGGTCTTTGAGCTAGTTGAAAATTTCTCAAGAACACTCTTGAGTTTCTCAACTTCACTCTTCAATGATTTGTTTTCATCTTCTAACATCTCTACATGCAAATCATCTACATCCTCATCCCTAGAGGACTTCAATTTTCAAGGACTTAATCTCATCGTCTAACATTTCAACATGCAAATCATTTGTAACGACCCGGCCCCTTGGCCCCTTGGGCGGCCCAACTAGCGACCCACTTGGCGGCCCTCGGCCCCTTGGGCGGCCAAATCCCATTTGGCGGCCCCTTTTGGCGACCTTTGGCCGTGCCGTTACTCACAAGTACTTTCCACCCCTGGCCAGTGGATTTTTGCCTTCCCCAGGATTCGAACTCTAGACCTCCAGGCTAAGTACTAAAGTTTATGAAACCTGGTACCAATTGAGCTATAGCTCAATTGGTACCAGGTTTCATAAACTTTAGTACTTAGCCTGGAGGTCTAGAGTTCGAATCCTGGAGAAGGCAAAAATCCACTGGCCAGGGGTGGAAAGTACTTGTGAGTAACGGCACGGCCAAAGGTCGCCAAAAGGGGCCGCCAAATGGGATTTGGCCGCCCAAGGGGCCGAGGGCCGCCAAGTGGGCCGCTAGTTGGGCCGCTCAAGGGGCCAAGGGGCCGGGTCGTTACAATAAAAAAGGCGCCTTTTTATTGTAACGACCCGGCCCGTCTACCGGCCCATTTATCGGCCCATTTACCGGTCCTCACGACCGTCGTACCGTCGACCATCGACCGTGCCGTTACTCATACTAGGTCTTCCCACCCCTGGGTGTGGATTTTTACCTTCCCAGGATTCGAACCCTAGACCCAGGCTGAAATCTAGTTCTTTATGAATCCTGAATACCAATTGAGCTAAGCTCAATTGGTATTCAGGATTCATAAAGAACTAGATTTCAGCCTGGGTCTAGGGTTCGAATCCTGGGAAGGTAAAAATCCACACCCAGGGGTGGGAAGACCTAGTATGAGTAACGGCACGGTCGATGGTCGACGGTACGACGGTATGACGGTCATGAGGACCGGTAAATGGGCCGGTAGACGGGCCGGGTCGTTACATCATCTACATCCTCATCCCTAGAGGATTTCAAATGTTCAACTTCTAATTGCAATGATTTAACCTTATTTTTTTGACTTCTTCAACATATTGGTTAAGCATGCAATAGTTCTATAACATTTCTCAAGTTCGGGAGTGATTACCTCTTCATCATCCGAAGATGATGAATCCGCGTTTGAGGAGTCGGAGGATTCATCACTGCTTTCTTCTCCCTCTAAGGCCATGAGTGCTACATGGTGTGTACTCTTCTCCTCCTTCTCTTCATCGGATGAACATGAGGAGGATTCATCCCAAGTGGCCTTCAAGGCCTTCTTCTTCTTTTTGGATCTATCCTCCTTCTTCTTGAGCTTTGGGCAGTCCTTCTTGAAGTGCCCTTTCTTACTACATTCAAAGCAAGTAATATTATTCTTATCAAGCTTAACTTCACTTGGGTTACCTTTACCCTTGAAGCGTCGACCCTTCCTCATCATCCTTCTAATGAAATTGGCCATCTCGGAGGAAGAAGAGCCGCTGCCATCCTCCTCGGATTCGGATTCGGATGAAGATGAGGAGACTTCCTTCTCCTTCTCCTTCTTCTTCTCCTTCTTCTTCTTATTCTTTTCTCGTGCAACTAAGGCAATCCCCTTCTCCTTGGGGCCTTTGTTAGCCATTTCATGCAATTCCATTTCACAAAATAAATCATCTAATTTGACAATTGAGCAGTCCTTGGAAACTTTGTAGGCATCCACCATGGATGACCACAAAGCATTCCTTGGAAATGCTTTTAACACATACCTCACAAGGTCACGCTTCTCGACCTTTTCATCAATAGAATGAAGAACGTTGAGGACATCCTTGAACCGGCTATGAAGTTCACTCACCGTTTCATTTTCCTTCATGGTAAGGTTTTGTAGTTGGTTGAGGAACAAATCCCTCTTGGCGATTCTTGAATCTCGAGTGCCCTCATGGAGTTCAATGAGTTTATTCCACAAATCTTTTGCACTTGTGAAGGGACCAACCTTGATGAGTTGATCTTTGTTCATGCCACATTGTAGGGTCACCACCACCTTCACGTCGGCTTCACTCTTCCGAGTTTGTTCAGCGTCCAACGCCAAGATTCTAGTTCTTTGCCTTCATCATCCTTTGGAGGGGTAAAACCCTCCTTCACAGCGAACCAAGTGTTGATATCCATCTTTAGGTAGTACTCCATCTTCGATCTCCAATATTGAAAATCTGCTCCATCGAAGAAGGGAGATCGGGTGGTGGAAAAACCTTCTCTCAAAGCCATTGTAGATAGCTCTCGATTGTTAATCCGCTAGAACAAAGCCCCAAGCTCTGATACCACTTGTTGGAACTTGGATGGCTAGAGAGGGGGGTGAATGTAGCCAGACACTTGAGCTTTAGCTCTTTTTAAACTTTCCTGCACTTAGATGTTTAGTAGCACAACGGAAGCAACAAAACAAAGTATGCAATAAACTAAACCCTAAGTTAAGCACAAGCACAAGCACAAGAACGCTAACAAGAGGATTTACAAGGTTCGGGGATAACTTGCCCTTACTCCTTGGCGTGGCCTTAAGGTGGGCGATCCCTTGATCGTCGACAGATCAAGCTCCGAAAAATCCGGATAAAATGCAACCTCCTTCTCGGTGGAGTAACCTCTCCACAGCGTTTCAAGATGATGAAGTATAAAGTATAGGAAACACAAGAAGGATCTTACTTAGCACTTAGAACCACAAGAACACAAGCAAACTTCTCTGAGCTCCACCCAGCGCAGATCTCACGCAAGACTCTCCTCTTCGTGTCTTCTCGCTGATGGACTCAAGCTTCTTGTTTCTCTTCTCCCAAGTGCCCAAGTAACGGAAGGTTGCTTCAAGGATCACAGTTGCTTGCTCAAGATGAAAACAGAGTTGTTGCAAGCACAAGTTGTCGCAGAGTAGTATCATTTTGTTGCTCTTCAGTTGCTCAGTTTTTCAGTTGTCGAGACTTCTTCGCCACCAAGCGCTTAAGTCCCTCCACTGATCACAGGTCACAGCCATCTCACTGCAGCCTCCAGCTGCTCACCTACCAACGCCAGCTACCACTGAGCTCTCCCTGGACTCCCTGAGCTTCCCTCAGCCAAGCTCTAGTCAGCAGCTCCAGCCGTTGCAACCTGAGATGGCAAATGGACAAACCTGCTCCAAGGAAAGGCTTCCATTGACTCTCCTTGAGTGTTTGAATCCATCCCTGTCACCTGCACACTTAATCAGAGCATTAGCACAGCATATCAAGCATAGAATCATGTATCAGAGATTAAGCGCAGAGAATTAGATGTGTTCAGACGCGATCAGAGTGTCTGACAGTGCATTTTGAATTAAAGTGATCGGTCACTAGACCGATCAGAGAGCCTCCTGATCGGTCACCAGACCG
Source organism: Boesenbergia rotunda (assembly GCA_024364735.1). NCBI lineage: Eukaryota > Viridiplantae > Streptophyta > Magnoliopsida > Zingiberales > Zingiberaceae > Boesenbergia > Boesenbergia rotunda. Next base: position 703,962 of record JAGFNQ010003694.1, on the reverse strand, counting down.
ATCAGGTTAGGTTTAGACCGATCAGGCTCCATCCTGATCGGTCCCCAACGCTCAATCAGAAATCGCGATTTCTCTGGGACTCTCCTGGACCGATCACCAGACCGATCCCAGGTTGTGGATCGATCACCAGACCGATCCACCCCTTTGTCGGGTGATTTCTGAGCTTCGTAGTCCAACCCTCCTGATCGGTCACCAGACCGATCAGGCCATGCTCAGACCAATCAGGCTCCATCCTGATCGGTCATAGTGAGGAACTCGCGACACTTGATCGTTCACCAGAACGGTCTGAACAGTGTTCCAGATCGGTCACCAGACCGATCAGGAGCAGATCAGTGAGGTTCCCAAAAACCTACTGGATGCTCCCTGATCGGTCACCGGACCGATCAGGAGCAGAGCAGCAGGGGAACTCAACCCACTTGTGAGCTCCCTGATCGGTCACCAGACCGATCAGGAGCTGTGCAGTGAGTGAAACGCATACTCCCTGGTCGATCACCAGACCGATCAGTCATCGCTGGATCGGTCACCAGACCGATCCACGAAGGAGCACCGTGCCAACTTCCCTGATCGGTCACCATACCGATCCAGGGACTCCAACCTAGCCCTCCAAGCTAGGGTTTCATCCAACCTAGCCCTCCAAGCTAGGACCTGACCCTCCAAGCTAGGATTTCATCCAACCTAGCCCTCCAAGCTAGGACCTGGCCCTCCAAGCCGGGATTTCATCAACCTAGCCCTCCAAGCTAGGATTTTCCACACCTAACCCTCCAGGTTAGGACTTTTCACACACCTAGCCCTCCAAGCTAGGATTTTCCACACCTAACCCTCCAGGTTAGGACTTTTCCACACCTAGCCCTCCAAGCTAGGATTATCTCACACCTAACCCTCCAAGTTAGGATTTTTCACACCTAGCCCTCCAAGCTAGGACTTTTCACACACCTAACCCTCCAAGTTAGGATTTCATCAAACCTAGTCCCACTAGGTATGCCTAGTCCACGACCAGGACTTAATCATAATCATAATCATCAACCTAAACTAAAATCGGTATCAACACCAAAACAACAATCGGGTCAGACTGCATCAACATGTTAGACAATGTAAGGGTTAGTCAAAGTGATCAAGAGTTAAACCAAACAGGAACTTATGTTTGGTACGGGTAAATCCAGGGTTGATCAGTTTGATAAAGGGTTAGCCAAACAAGATCTGATATTTGGCAGAATAAATAGAACCTAGGGTTGGTAAGTTTGACCAAGGGATTAAATCACACCGGACTTGAGGTGTGAGATTATAGTTACTTGATGATTGGAGGAAGTCTAGTCAGGATCTTGATGACTAGCAAAGGAGTGATTTCGATGAAAGAAATCCTGGTGAGTGAAACTGGGTCCTAGCAAGGGAAGCTAGGTGAAGGAAATCCTAGTGAGTGAAGCTAGGTGAACTAAATTTTGGTGAGTGAAGCTGGGTCCTAGTGAGTGAAGCTAGGTGGACTAAGTCCAGGTGAGTGAAGCTGGGCATGAAGTCTTGGTCTGGGGGACTGAGCACTAAGTCCTTGTTGGGGATCGGGCAACGGAGTCTTTGCCGAGCAAGGATAGCGGACAGAAGTAGAGATGGGTTGAGTTCGAACGTCTCGAGATCCGAGTTCTCGGAGGCCGAGCAAAAGTCCAGTTGGAGGTCCCAGTTGGCAAAAGCTTTAGTCGAGCGAGGATCGCGAATAGAAGTAGAGAGGGCTCGAGGTCGAACGTCTCGAGATTTGGGTTCTCGAAGGCTAAGAGAAAGTCCAATCGGAGGTTCCGATAGGCAAATGTAACTCCTCTAGTGTGGAGTAGGTGATGACGCATTCCCCGGGAAAGGGAACATTAGGCGTCGGTTCGACCTAGGGTTTCGGGTGAAACCCAAAGTCAGTACCAATCTTTAAGACTATGATTATTTGTATATTTTGTTTTGTGTTTGTTGTCTTGCAGGTACCTGGAGTTGGAGGCAAGATAGGAGAACGAAACTCAAAGCAAAGCTGACATGGGAAATGAAGGATCGATGTGGGCGTGCAGAGGGGGGGTGAATGTACTTTCTTTTGATCGTTTGATCTCTACACAGATGTTAGCGCAGCGGAAATAATATGCAAAAACAATAACAATGCTAACAAAAATTCTTTTACTTGGTATCCACCCAGATGGGTGACTAATCCAAGGATCCACGCCGCGAGCACCACTTTTCACTATCGAAAAGTCTCCTTGAGGTGGAGAAACCTTTACAGCAAAAGCTTCCTCTTTACAGATGTAGAAAAATGATGGAGGAAGCAAAAAGTCACTCTACAATTTGGCAACACTTCGTTACTGTACGGAACTGTACCTACACGTGTAACGAGGAGCTCCTTTTATAGGTGAAAAGGATAGATTCGCAGTCTGTCCAGACACGCACCAGTCGACTGCCCCTAGGGCAGTCGACTGGCCCAGCATTAAATGTCGGCCAACGGCTAGCAAACAGCTAGCCAACGACTAGTTTTGGGGTATACCAGTCGACTGCTCCAAGGCCAGTCGACTGGTCCGAAGATGCGAACTCGGGCAGTCGACTAGTCCGAAGCTGCGAACTCTCTGTGGGTTTTGGCAGTCGACTGCCTTCGGGCCAGTCGACTGGCCTGCCTCCCAGCTCAGCTCCAGCCACTCCAAACCTTCTCCTTCGCGTGTGCCTTCAGGTCTGCTCCCTTGGCTCGCCCCTTGAAGTCCTCTTCCTCTGGCTATCGTCCCTCGGATGCGCACGCAAGCCTTCCCTTGGCTTGCCTCCATGCCACCCTTCACGTGTGCCCTTTGAAGTCCACTTCCCGGCTTGCCCTTGGAGCTCTCCTCCCTCGGCTCTCGTCCCTCGGATAGGTCCACCAAGTGTGATTCTTCAAGTCCTGCAAACTCAATCACACAAATCAAATAGAACATAACACTCTAACTTTAAACCTATTCGCCCACTCATCAAAACCATGATCTTCCAATTATTCAAGGACCGATTGCCTCAACAATCTCCCCCTTTTTGATGTGTGGTAATATGTTTAAGTTAGAGATAAATAACAACAATAGCAATAGCAAAAGATAGCAATTGAAACATTATGAGACATAATAACCCTAAGAGGTAACCTCCCCCTTAACCTATGTCCTCTCCACAGTTTCAATTCTAATCATATTCCAAGTTAAGTTTCCACTTAACAACATCAATAAGAATGTAAGACATATCCGAACCTAAGAGGTACCTCCCCCTTAATCCATGTCTTCTCTCCAAATTTTAACCTTTCAAGGTCTAAGTTAGACAAAATACCTAAAATCATCCATTTTAAGTCAAAATTCTAACTTAAACCGCCCATTCTCTCCCTTTGACACCATCAAAATGATTGCCTCAAGCAACCAAACCCTAGGGTATCAAATGCAAGGATTATTGATTTTTGAATTTTCTCACAGCAGCTGAAAATAGCTGTGCTAGTCGACTGCCCATAGGGCAGTCGACTAATACGCTATCAGTCTGAAATTTCAGCTTTTCTGTCGAATTTCAGAAACTCCCAGAAAATTCCAGAAAATTCCAAAAATTGTAAAATTTTGCATACATTTTTGAAATGTTATACTCTATCAGGGAAAAATATTAAACCACATAAAATTTCAAACATGCACGTCTTTTGATAAAAACCCAAAAGTTTTGAAAAATACTACATTTTGTATCAACCTTTGAAACCAATTTTGCAAATATGTGACTTTTAAAAGCATGGTACAGTATGTAAAACATAAAATGGTTTTCAAAGTTTTAAAATGTCCAACCATGATCTTTGGCAAAGTGTCCATTGATTAAACACTTGCCTCCCCCATAGTTGGTCTAGTTTTGATATTTTGATACTTTTAATGGTTCAACAATGTGCCACAAGCACAATTGAGCCAAATGTATCACTCTAATGGATCAAGCACCCTTTTTCAAAGCTAATGTGTCCAAGTTCATTCTATACTTCCAAAAAACACATTCCAAGGCCTCTTCTTAAGGATGTAAACTCCGATTCGGGAAGAGGCTTGGTAAAGATGTCGGCTAGGTTCGACTTTGATTCAACATAGTGTAAATCTATGTCTCCCCTTGCCACATGGTCTCTAATGAAGTGATGTTTCACTTCAATGTGTTTTGTTCTAGAATGGTGAACCGGATTTTTAGTTAGGTTGATCGTGCTTACATTATCACACAAGACTTTGACCTTGGTGTAATGTAGCTCATAGTCCTCTAAGGTGTGCATGATCCAAAGGAGTTGGGAAACACATCCACCCATTGCCACATATTCTGCTTCCGTTGTTGATAGGGCAATGCATGGTTGTTTCCTACTACTCCAACTAACTAAAGAAGACCCAAGGAATTGACACCCTCCACTTGTACTCTTCCTATCTAACTTGCAACCCGCATAGTCCGAGTCGGTGTATCCAATTAGGTCAACATTTGGGGTTCTAGGATACCAAAGTCCGACATTTAGGGTTCCTTTCACATACCTTAGGATCCTTTTGACTACAATCAAATGAGACTCTTTGGCACAAGATTGGTACCTTGCACACATACCTACCGCAAAAAGTATGTCGGGTCTACTAGCGGTTAGGTATAGTAGGCTACCATCATGCTCCTATATTGTTTAGAGTCTACCATTTTGCCTTCAAGGTCACTATCCATTTTCACATTAGTTCCTATGGGTGTAGATGCTTCCTTAGCATGTTCTAAACCAAATTTCTTTAGCATCTCTTTAGCATATTTGGTTTGAAATACATGTGTACCTTCATTAGTTTGCTTAACTTGAAGGCCTAAGAAAAAGGTTAACTCTCCTACAAGACTCATCTCAAATTCATCTTCCATACACTTGATGAATTCTTGTAGGAAGTCATTATTTGTTGACCCAAAAATGATATCGTCTACATAGACTTGGGCAATAAATATGTCCTTATCCTTAGATTTTAGGAACAATGTAGGGTCAATTGTTCCTCTCCTAAACCCCTTAGACACCAAAAATGAAGAAAACCTTTCATACCAAGCTTGGGGAGCTTGTTTCAATCCATACGAGGCTTTCCTTAATTTGAATACGTGTCTCGGATAGTTGGGATCCTCAAATCCAGGGGGTTGTTTGACCGACCCAAACTATGTGTCACGAATGTGGGCCTCAAATTTAAATGTATATGAATGCTGAAAACCCTTTTTGCAATCAAAAATATAAAAACGTAGTAAAGGGGCCACAGGTCGTATTTTTCTCGGGGACTAGTTGTTGTGTTTAATTCGCGCTTGTATTTAGGTGTCGTTTGTGTTTTTGGGTTTCAAATAAAACTTGGGTTTTGGGTTGCTATTAGAAACGAAAATGCAATGAAATGAAATGGCAATAAGAATAAATGAAAACTAAACAAATGTAATAAAAGGGCGATAGCAAGTGATAACTCAATCAAAGGGAAACCGATTCACCCAAAGGAACTTAATCGAATTAGAGGAACAAATATGAATTCATTTGCTACTAAATGCCAAACAATTAAATCAACACGGAAGCTAAACTTCAATTGAAACGAATGCAAAAACTTCAAACTTAATGGTAAAAATGAAACTTGATACTAATGCCGGAAGGAAGCTAGGAATTCAGTAATGATCCAAGCCCAAAACAAACTGATTTCAAACTATATGGCACAGCAAAAACAGCAATCAACTTGACACCAATCAATGCATTAGCCTCATCTTGATACAAAGTGGAAGAGTGAACCAAATTTGACACACAAGGTAGAGACTCATGCACCGAAGGTTTATCCTAAATGCAAAGCTAGTTACTGATGAGTTCTGAATCAAAACTGATCACTTTATCTTGGAAATCAAACTAACAGCAATTGATATTCAAAACTAAAACAAGCAATTTCAGATACAAAAACAGAACAAGGAATGCAAAAACACTGTGCCAATTTGCAGAATCCTTTCAAATGCATAAATTAAATTCACTAAGCAAGACAATTCGAATGCGCAATCTAATGTTTAGACAAGATATATGAGATCTACTCGACACAAACTCAAGAAACTACAGCTGAACATGAAGAAATTGCCCTGGCACGCAAGCTGAATCTGAAATGCAGCTTGTGCAGGAAGTGAAGATGCAGAAATTCAGAAATCTGATGCAGAGTTGATGTGCAGATAAACAAGAATTAAATGCAAGGTTTTAGATGTCGCGAATTGGATGCAAAGTCAACAAATGCAAACTACAGCTAAGAAAAACTGTAGAAATTAAATCTGGCACGCTGGGATGATACGCAAGCAATCGAAATGGCACGCAACAGGGAACTACTTTCAGAAACGAATTGAAGCGAAAAAAACTGATCCAATTACACTTGTTCACTACACAAACAATCTAGCTAATAGAAACACTGAATTAGAACTCTAATTGAAGCAAAAACTATTCGGAACCAAAATATTACAGAAATTTAATCAGAATTTCAGAAACGAATTAACAGAATTGAAATCTACTTCTAATAACAGAAATTAACTATGCCTCAATCCGATTCCTTGCTGTCACTCAAGGATGAGCTCGAATCGAGGTGGTCACGCCGTCAAAACGAAGAAATTGCTGAAGAAACGAAGAAAAACGAGGACGAAACCAAGGCAAACGAGCTGCGGCGAGGACGCGACGAAGACTGAAGCAGGGAAACATTTGATTAAATACATAAGCATTGGACGACCCAGATTTCTTCACATCAATCCAACGGCTGATCTTGCTCTGATTTGAGCCAAACTTTGAGGATGTTGATCAGGGGTCAGGATCTACCTCGTGGTAGCTCGGATCCTCCATATGTGCAACGGATGGTCCAGATCAACTTAATCTTTGAATGGACGATCTAGAGCCCTCCAAGCTTGATCCAACGGTTGATTGAGCTCTGATTGGGATGAAACCTTCAGATCTTGATCAGAGTGCTTGATAAACCCTAACCCTAGCTCGTATTGCTTCAGATGGTCCTGGATGGCTCAGATCTAGCCGCTCTTGAATCGGACGGTCCGGATTAATCGTAAGCTTGATAATTCGATCCGGTTCACTTCTGACTCAAGTTTGACCCAATATGCTCTAGGTCCAGGATCCTTTCATGCCTACAAAAATATATCAGAAAATTAGTGGCCAAATAATCCAAAAATGTGTAAATTTACAATTAAGTCCAAAATAAGAGGAAATCCTAAAACCTAGGGTAAAATCATAATTAAGCAAGTAAAACATGGGTCAAAAATGGATTTTAGCAATTAAAATAATCAACAAAAATGGTACTTATCAACTCCCCCACACTTAAGCTTGAGCGTCTCGCGAAATCACTAAGTATGTATCCCTTAGATTTACTTAAGCATAATTAGAAGCAAATGAAAAGAAATTACCTATGGTTGTCAATTCTCATAAATCTAAGCTCTATGGATTAGTATCTTGTCCTTAAATCAACAACTTAGCCTTTTCATCCATCATGAGTCATTGAGATGAATTTAACTCACTAGCCTTTCAAGGAAAATTTTGGTGGCTCTCTCCTTAAGTTCTAAATTGATGATGGAAGTGGAGCTCACTCATACACACATGCTTCTTGCACTACCATAGGCTTGCTTATTGTCTAATCTCAACCATTATTCATGATTAGGATTCGCATCTACAAAAACAAATAAAAGCATGGAAAATGGTAAGAAATGGAGTAAAAATTAAGGAAATGGAAAAATTGATAAAGTGGAAGACTTGATTGCTCAAAGATGTTTCCAATGTGCTTTGCCCCTCTTGGCAGTCCTCTAATGATATCAAAAGTGTGGTGAGGTCAAATTTAAGTAATTGCCTTTGATTTGGATGAAAAACCCTTCCTTGGTTTCAATGTGCCAAGTTTGCCAATTTTGTGCCAACCTTGCTTCTTTCACTCTTTTCTCAGATTTTTTTCTTTCTTTCTTTCTCTCTAGTGAATTCAGAATGTAATGGAGCAGATCTTCAATTTGGATGAGAATATCTTAACTGATTTATGGTGCCAAGTCAATGGTGTGCCAACTTGCTTCTTCTTTTCTTTTCTTATTTTCTCAAACTGTTTTTTTTTTTTGCTTCAGCTTCCAAATTCAGCTCCACTGAATCAATTTCAAATCTCTGATTTCTTCACATCAGTTAGCATATAGGAGTAGTTGTGCAAATGGTAGTGGAAAACCTAAATGCTTCACTTGGAATTTTGGCACTACAACTTTTTTTTTCTTCTTTTTTTTTCTGATTTAAAACATCCCAACATCCACATTCTTTTGTTCTGATCCGCAGTGGATAACCTTGATACAAATTTGATGCACTTATATACTAAGTTCCTTAATCACAGCCCTTGAAAACCAATTTCAGCTTCATCTTGATACTAACTCTGCACAAAAACTGCTTGTTCTGATATTTTTTTTTTCTACATTTTCCACTCTGATTTTGTTCTCAATTCTTGTAAGAAGCCCTTGCAATCTTAATTCATTTTCGGCTTCAAAACAGCCCCAATTCTGATCTGCACAAGCTGTGCTTTAATCAGTCTTCAAGTTTCGAATTTCTGCATTACATCAAATTCTGCTACAATTGTTTCAAACTCTCCTGCATTTCCCTACTTCAGATTCTAGCTTTTCCTCAGCTTCAATCGAATTTGGTTTGTATCATTCAGTAGCTCTCAGATGCAGCACTCGGCAGCACCCTTTCTCATGCAGTTCAGATTCCCTGATAAAAGCATGCTTCACATCAACTCTTGGTATTCTTGGCACAGATTTTTCAGATTCTTTGTGTGCCATTTGGATCTTCAAAGGATGGTGAGAAATCTGAATGCTTCAATTGGTTCCATCCCTTATCACTTCTTCTTGTGCATTCTTGACACCAAATCACTCAACTTGGCACATAAAAATGCAGAATTTTTTTTTCTTCGACATAAATTGCTTCTTTGATACCAAATCTTTCCAAAACACTAATCACTCCCCCACGCTTAAATCTTTGTCCGTCTCGGGCAAAATAGCATTAGAAACATATCAAACAACAAGTCCAAAGAAAAGTGAAGGTAAGAGTAAGAAATAAGTAAAGAAAAATGGAATGAACATGATTTTTGTCAATATTGATATGGAAAGGAAAACAAAGTGATTAGCCTCTATAGATGTGATCCAATCATTGAAATATGATTTTGAAAGATCCTAAGCAAGTTATAGAGTACAATAACATGTATGTGTCACAAATATAAGGCTAAACCTCACTAGGCAAAAATAACTCATCTCAAGTCCTCAATTAAGAATTTAAAGCAAAGTAGTACTCAAGCATCCAAGATTTCATCCATTAGCTCAAACCCTAAGTTTTAAAAACCAAATTTAATTTATTTTCAAAAGACTCTAAAATGCTATGGAGATAACCTAGAGGGATACATTTATTCCTAATCATGCAAAAACATGGTATTTACAATGACTTTTATTTATATTACTCTACTCACGTATTTATTAGCAAAAACTCATTTTAAAAGTGAAACATGCAATAAAGGAGAAGGCAAGAAAGATCAAACTCCCTTTATTTCTGGCGGTCGGAGTCTATCAAGAAACAGCCTCCATCGTGGTAGTGGAGGAGTCTGTATGTGCGAAAGAGCTTCTTTATTTGTTCAACTTCACGGTGCATCGCTCCCCCACACTTGGACTGTACAACAATCTGTTCAGGTGGCCTAAGGTTATTTAGATACAAGACCCATTTAAGAAGTGGAGTTTTCGAATTAAAGTAAAGTCTACTCCCACTTTATTCTTTTTGGAACACCTTCCAGGAGGTTTAAGTCTATTCAGATGAAGCATCCACTCCAGAAGTCTTTGGGGTCCTGCAAGGTGAGAAAGAAATAAAACACTATCAGTCTTTGTATAAAATGTATCCAAAAATGCTTCACATCCAATAAAATCAATTCTTGGTGCCTCCATAAATTTTTCACAATTATTTCCTACAAAATTTGCATCCAGGAACTCTTCACAAACAAAGAAATCAATTTCTGGCACGTCAATAGAAATGTCACAATTATTTTCCATCAAGCATGTATCAAGCAATGTGTCACAACCAATAAAATCAATTCTGGATCTGAGATTTTCTAAAGGAAAAGAGGAAATACTTACCTGATCATGCTGAAAAATGTATGTCGGGTCTATAAGAAATACCTCCATCTCAGGTTCAAATTCTGGTGGACATTCAACTGGAATAGGTGATCCTTGGGTACTTGCTCCCATCATGCAAGTCCCTACACTTTCTGGAAATGGTGGTGGTCCCTGGGGCTCTGTGCAATCCCCTACACCTGTAGAAAAATCTCCTGTGCATGCCTCCTTAGCAATACCTGCAACAACCTTATTAAAAAAATTAGGGCTATCAAGAACATTATCATCACAAAATACAAAGTAAGAAAAATCAGGTAAAGTCTCCTCTGAAATCAACTCTCCTCCCACTATGTCAAATGTACCATCGTCATCAATGATCTATGCCTCAACAGTCTCATCTGCGGTGTCTATGCTCAGAATAGAGTGATTTCCTCTAGGGTCCTTCATGGCGTCGAAAATGCTAAACTGGACTACTGTGTCTCCCACCTCCATCGAAAGGGTGCCAGTATATACATCAATTTTAGTTTTAGCAGTCTTCAGAAAAGGCCTTCCAAGGATAAGTGGGGATCTATGTGCAAGGTACTCTCCCTCCATGTCTAGAATGTAGAAGTCCGCGGGAAAAATCAACTCTTTCACTTTAACCAAAACATCCTCAATAACTCCTGCCGGGCGGGTCTGACTTCTGTCTGCAAGCTGAATCACAACTCCAGTGGGCTGTACAGGGCCAATGCCAAGCATCTGGAAGACTGTCCTGGGCATGACATTAATAGAAGCTCCTAAATCAAGCATGGCATCATGTAGCGTGGTGCTTCCTATCTCACAAGATACAGTAAACATGCCAGGGTCTTCACATTTCTGAGGTATGGCATGGATAAGTGATGAAACATTCTTCCCCATGCTGACCAACTCATTTTCCTTAAGCTTCCTCTTGTTAACACATAGATCTTTCAAAAATTTTGCATACTTAGGAACCTGTTTAATCATCGTCAGCAAGGGTACATTAATTTCAACTTTACTAAAAAGTTTTACCAGCTCATTGTACTCTTTTGCTTTCTCCTCCTCCACGTGTCTTTTGGTAGGAGTTCTCCCATTTGGAAAAGGCAAAGGCACCCTAAATTCTTCCTCTTGAATCGAAGATGGAAGGGCTGAATTGTGAGCTGCTGCCCTGTTTTTCGAAGCTGCTGCAAAATCTGTCTCGCCACTGATTTCTTCTCCGTTTTTCACCAAAATTGGGGAATTGCTTGAGGAGGGAGTCGGGCATGGGATAGGGGTGGTATCCACTGAAATTGGAGTGGTTTCGGCACTGATTTGGGCTGGAAATGAACATGCTGCCCTGTTTTCTGAAAAATCTGCTCTTGGATCATTTTGAGTTGATGCAACCTTCCCACTCCTCAAATAAATTGCGCTAACATTCCCCTTTGGGTTGGGAACAGCTTGGGAAGGTAGTTGGCTTGATCCTTGAGCCTTAAGTTGATTCACATCATTAGCCAATTGTCCCATTTGCCTTCCGAGGTTTTGTATAGCTCCAATGATATCATCTTGTTGTAATTGTTGGAATTGGGGCTGTTGGGGCTGATTGGAGGTCTGAAATTGCTGTTGACTTGGTTGATAAGTAGGTTGGAATGTGGGTTGAATTTGCTGAGAATTACAGCCTTGAAAATTTTGATTTTGCATTTGAAATGGTTGTTGTGGAGATTGAAATTGATTGGGCTGAAATTCTTGGTTTTGGGGCTGAAAACTTGAGTTCCAAGGCTGGAAATTTTCCTGTGATTGTTGAACTTGCTGCTGTAGAGGTTGGTATGGTTGTGGATAATTCATATTCCCTTGAAAACCTTGTTGAAACCCTTGAAATGACTGCTGAAATGGTTGCTGGAAGTGCTGATTTAGGGGCTGAAAATTTTGATTTTGGTGGTGTGATTGTGGTTGTTGTTGCTGAACTTGCTGGAAAATTTGTTGGGGTTGCTGTGATTATTGTTGTTGTGGGCCTTGTTGGTAGAAAGCGTTCCCGTACCTCAAGTTAGGATGATTCCTCCAACCGGGGTTATAAGTAGAGGAATACGGATTGTTTCTTGCTGGAAATTGTCCTCTTACTAATGCTGATACTGTCTCATCCTGTTGAAGGGTAGGGCATGAGTCTGATGTGTGCTCTAGACTAGAGCAAATGCCACACACACTTATCATTTGACTTGACTGTGGAGGTACTGAAGGAGTTGAGCCTTGATTTACATTATTAACCTTCAACTCCTTAATAAGTGATGTGATCTCTGCCAATCTCTCAAGCATCTTATCAGTAGGAACTACCTGAACTTCACCCACTCCTCTGGTGGTCAAGGCTCTGCTTCCAAATTGTTGGGAATTCTCAGCCATATTAGAAATTAGCTCCCTAGCTTGAATTGGCGTTTTGTTGACCAAGGCCCCTCCAGCTGCAGCATCAATCAAAGTCCTATCCATCTGTAAGAGTCCCTCATAAAAGTACTGAATCAAAAGCTGCTCGCTGATCTGATGCTGGGGGCAACTTGAACACAACTTGTTGAATCTCTCCCAGTAATCATAGAGCGTCTCACCCACCACTTGCTGAATCCCACAGATGCTTTTTCTGATTATAGCTGTTCTGGATGCGGGGAAATACTTTTCCAAAAATGCCTTCTTCATAGCGATCCAACTAGACACATGCCCTGTAGGTAGATAATAAAACCAGTCTTTTGCTGCTCCTGTCAATGTGAAGGGAAAAGCTCTCAGCTTGATGTCTTCTTCAGAAATGCCCTGAGGCTTCATAGTAGAGCATACCACATGGAATTCGTGCAGGTGTCTGTTGGGATCCTCTCCAGTTAACCCCTGAAATTTGGGCAATAAATTGATAAGTCCAGATCTTAACTCAAAATTCCCCCCCAGCTCTGGATAAGCTATGCTGGAGTACTGAAATGCAGCATCTGGTGCTGCGAGCTCCTTCATGGTTCTTTGGTGGTCTGCCATGTCACTGCCTGAGTGAGTGAAAATAGTCTGGATAGGAGGGATGTCTGTAGTCTCAGAAAGAATGCCCTGGCTCCTCCTGGCTCTGAAAGTCCTCTCAATCTCAGGGTCGAATTCTTCTAAATCACCACTTGAAGACCTGGTCATAAAACAAGACAAATCGCAGTAAAAGTGGATAAAGAGATAAAACAAATAGAATCAAATCAACAGATATAACAATAAGCACAAAAAATAAATCAAGAATGATATGAAACAAGCGTACAAGCAAAAAATCAAACAAATCAACTAGTTGCTTCCCCGGCAACGGCGCCAAAAATTTGACCGACCCAAACTATGTGTCACGAATGTGGGCCTCAAATTTAAATGTATATGAATGCTGGAAACCCTTTTTGCAATCAAAAATATGAAAACGTAGTAAAGGGGCCACAGGTCGTATTTTTCTCGGGGACTAGTTGTTGTGTTTAATTCGCGCTTGTATTTAGGTGTCGTTTGTGTTTTTGGGTTTCAAATAAAACTTGGGTTTTGGGTTGCTATTAGAAACGAAAATGCAATGAAATGAAATGGCAATAAGAATAAATGAAAACTAAACAAATGTAATAAAAGGGCGATAGCAAGTGATAACTCAATCAAAGGGAAACCGATTCACCCAAAGGAACTTAATCGAATTAGAGGAACAAATCTGAATTCATTTGCTACTAAATGCCAAACAATTAAATCAACACGGAAGCTAAACTTCAATTGAAACGAATGCAAAAACTTCAAACTTAATGGTAAAAATGAAACTTGATACTAATGCGGAAGGAAGCTAGGAATTCAGTAATGATCCAAGCCCAAAACAAACTGATTTCAAACTATATGGCACAGCAAAAACAGCAATCAACTTGACACCAATCAATGCATTAGCCTCATCTTGATACAAAGTGGAAGAGTGAACCAAATTTGACACACAAGGTAGAGACTCATGCACCGAAGGTTTATCCTAAATGCAAAGCTAGTTACTGATGAGTTCTGAATCAAAACTGATCACTTTATCTTGGAAATCAAACTAACAGCAATTGATATTCAAAACTAAAACAAGCAATTTCAGATACAAAAACAGAACAAGGAATGCAAAAACACTGTGCCAATTTGCAGAATCCTTTCAAATGCAGAAATTAAATTCACTAAGCAAGACAATTCGAATGCGCAATCTAATGTTTAGACAAGATATATGAGATCTACTCGACACAAACTCAAGAAACTACAGCTGAACATGAAGAAATTGCCCTGGCACGCAAGCTGAATCTGAAACGCAGCTTGTGCAGGAAGTGAAGATGCAGAAATTCAGAAATCTGATGCAGAGTTGATGTGCAGATAAACAAGAATTAAATGCAAGGTTTTAGATGTCGCGAATTGGATGCAAAGTCAACAAATGCAAACTACAGCTAAGAAAAACTGTAGAAATTAAATCTGGTACGCTGGGATGATACGCAAGCAATCGAAATGGCACGCAACAGAGAACTACTTTCAGAAACGAATTGAAGCGAAAAAAACTGATCCAATTACACTTGTTCACTACACAAACAATCTAGCTAATAGAAACACTGAATTAGAACTCTAATTGAAGCAAAAACTATTCGGAACCGAAACATTATAGAAATTTAATCAGAATTTCAGAAACGAATTAACAGAATTGAAATCTACTTCTAATAACAAAAATTAACTAAGCCTCAATCCGATTCCTTGCTGTCACTCAAGGATGAGCTCGAATCGAGGTGGTCACGCCGTCAAAACGAAGAAATTGTTGAAGAAACGAAGAAAAACGAGGAAGAAACCAAGGCAAATGAGCTGCGGCGAGGACGCGACGAAGACTGAAGCAGGGAAACATTTGATTAAATACATAAGCATTGGACGGCCCAGATTTCTTCACATCAATCCAACGGCTGATCTTGCTCTGATTTGAGCCAAACTTTGAGGATGTTGATCAGGGGTCAGGATCTGCCTCGTGGTAGCTTGGATCCTCCATATGTGCAATGGATGGTCCAGATCAACTTAATCTTTGAATGGACGATCTAGAGCCCTCCAAGCTTGATCCAACGGTTGATTGAGCTCTGATTGGGATGAAACCTTCAGATCTTGATCAGAGTGCTTGATAAACCCTAACCCTAGCTCGTATTGCTTCAGATGGTCCCGGATGGCTCAGATCTAGCCGCTCTTGAATCGGACGGTCCGGATTAATCGTAAGCTTGATAATTCGATCTGGTTCACTTGCGACTCAAGTTTGACCCAATATGCTCTAGGTCCAGGATCCTTTCATGCCTACAAAAATATATCAGAAAATTTGTGGCCAAATAATCCAAAAATGTGTAAATTTGCAATTAAGTCCAAAATAAGAGGAAATCCTAAAACCTAGGGTAAAATCATAATTAAGCAAGTAAAACATGGGTCAAAAATGGATTTTAGCAATTAAAATAATCAACAAAAATGGTACTTATCATTGTTCTACATAAACCTCTTCCTTAATGATCCCATTAAGGAATGCCGACTTCACATCCATTTGGTGGAGTGTAAAACCCATGTGAGCGACATAGGCTAGTAGAATTCTAATTGATTCTAACCTAGCTACGGGGGTGTAGGTCTCATCATAATCTAATCCCTCAACTTGGTTAAACCCCCTAGCTACCAATCTAGCCTTGTTCCTAGTGATTTTACCTTGGTCATCTAATTTGTTCCTAAAGACCCATCTCCTGGTTACAATGGTACAATCAGTGGGCCTAGGAACTAACTCCCAAACTTCACTCCTCTCAAATTGGTTTAGCTCTTCTTGCATGGCCAAAACCTAATCGGCATCTCTCAATGCTTCATCAATGGTCTTGGGGTTCTAATTGGGAGATTAGAGCTATTTGACTCGTTTGGTTTCTAAGGTATGATCTAGTCCTTACTCCTTGAGTGACATCACCCACAATTTGGTCAATAGGATGATCATGATGATGTCTCATGGGTCTAGAGGTTGTAGGTTCATTTGCTCCTTCTTCCTCATCCTCTAGGGTACTTCTTACTCCCCCTTGATCATTGCCCTCCAATTATAGGTCTTGGGTTCTTTGGGCAAGGGGTTGGACTTCTTCTATATCTTTATCAATGGAAGCCTTTCTAGGGTAGGTACTATTGGTTTCATCAAATTTGACATTTGAGGACTCCTCAATCACTTTTGTCCTCTTGTTGTACACTCTATAACCCCTACTAGTCAATGAATACCCTACTAAGATTCCTTCATCGACTTTTGACTCAAATTTTCTTAGGTCATCTTTGGTGTTTAAGATGTAAACTTTACATCCAAAGACCCTAAAATAGTGGACTTGGGGTACCCTTCCATTCCAAAGTTCAAAGGGTGTTTTTCCTAAAAACCTATGTACCAACACCCGGTTTTGGATATAGCAAGCGGTGTTAACCGCTTCGGCCCAAAAGTAGCTAGGAAGAGAGTATGCATTAAGCATAGTCCTAGCAGCTTCTTGTAGGGCTCGATTTTTCCTCTCAACTACCCCATTTTGTTGAGGAGTCCTAGGGCATGAAAACTCATGCTTGTACCCATTTTCAACACAAAATTGTGTGAAACTAGCGTTTTGGAACTCCCCACCATGGTCACTCCTAATTCGGTTTATTTTGATGTTCTTTTCGTTTTCTATCCTTTTACTAAATCCTATAAATATATCTAGGGTATCATCCTTATGTTTCAAGAAATAGACCCAAGTAAACCTAGAAAAACCATCTACTATCACTAAGCAATACTTACTCCTTACAAGTGATGGACTACTATGGTAATTAAACAAGTCTATATGTAAAAGTTCTAAAGGCAAGGAAGTGGTAATTAAAGTTTTACCTTTGTGTGATGTTTTGGATTGCTTACCCTCTTGGCATGCATCACACAACTTGTTCTTTTCGTACTTGATCATTGGGAGCCCCTTCACCAATTCTTCCTTGGCCACTCTTGCAATGTTCCTCATGTTGACATGTCCAAGTCTCCGGTGTCATAGCCACCCTTCTTCTTTTTTGGACATGAGACACTTAACAACATTGTTAGTAGCATAAGATAGATCAAGATAATACAAGTTTGTCTCTCTAAACCCTTCTAATATGATAGTGTTTGATTCACTTTATCTTATTACACATTTCTTAGCATGAAATTCTACTCTAAAGCCGGTATCACATAATTGACTTACACTTAATAAATTAAACTTCATATCCTTAATTAAAAGTACCTTATGAATTGAAATAGTGGGAGATACCTCAATTGTGCCCCTACCAATGATCCTTAACTTTCCACTGTTCCCAAAGGAGACCGTCCCTTCTCTTAGGTAGCTAATAGTGGTGAACTTGCTCATATCCCCGGTCATGTGTCTTGAGCATCCACTATCTACTATCCACAAGGTTGGGGTCTCCTTCACCTTTACCTAGACAACATGGAAAACATACTCTTTTGGTACCCATATCTTAGATCTATAAGCATCATTTAAAAATTTCTTAGGTACCAATGCCTTCTTTGTGGTTCCCCTAGCCTCTAATCTCCTAGATGCACCAATCCTACCGGTAAGTAAAACAAAGGATATCTCCTTGGTCTTAGGCCTATAACCCAATCCTGCCTTGTTATATACCGCCCTTTGGCTGTTAATGATCATATCAAGGTTACTTGATCCTACTTGAAATTTCCTAAGGGCCTTTGTGAGGTCATCTACTTGTTTCCTTAACTCCTTATTTTCATTTTCAATATGTGAAACATGTGAAGAGGTAGAGCTAGCATGCAAATCCTTAAGTTTAATGGCCTCTACTCTAAGCATGGCAATTTGTTCCTTAAGATCCTTAATTTTACTTCTAGCCTTAGCTAAGTTCATGTTAGTACTAGAAATAATTTTCACTAAGGTAGAGGAGGGTAAGTGGTATACCTCACTTACCGAAGCTTCTGACTCTGATGATGATGAGGTGGAGGAGCTCTCATCTTCACTGCTTGAGCTTCGTTCATCGTCTGAAGAGTCTGAATCATCTTGTGCCATAAGAGCGAAGTGGGAGACTTGCTCTTCTTCTTCCTCTGAGGATGTGGGATCGTCCCAAGTCGCCTTAAGGTTCGTGGCACTCTTCTCCTTTCCCTTTGACTTCTTCTTATCATTCTTCTTCTTCTCTTCCTTCTTGTCCTCCCTCTTCTTCAACTGGGGACACTCGTTCTTCATATGTCCCTCTTGATGACAGTTGTAGCAGATTATCTCCTTGGCCTTACCCTTACATTTGTCCCCTTTCCTAGCATATGATTTGTTAGAAAAACTTTTAAATGCTTTACGAAATTTCCTTACCATAAAGGCCTCTTGGTCACTGTTCATAGAGGCACTTGACTCCTCTGAGTCCGAGGATGATGAGTAGATCACCTTCTTCTTCTCCTTTCTCCTCTTCTTCTCCTTTTCTGCAACAAAAGCAATACCTTTCTCTTTTGCCAAAATGTTAGCTTGCTCGTGCAGTTCAAATTCACAAAATAGATTGTCTAATTTAACTAAAGATAAGTCCCTTGATACCTTGTAAGCATCAACCATGGATGCCCACAGGGTGGTTCTCGGGAAGGCTTGTAAGACATACCTGACAATGCCCTGGTTTTTAATTTTCTCTCCAATTACATGGAGCTCGTTGATCACTTCCTTTACCCTTCCATGCAGCTGACTGACGGTCTCGTTGTTCTTCATGGAGAGGGATTGCAGTTGAGCCACCAACAAGTCCTTCTTGGCTCTTCTGGACTCGTTTGACCCCTCGTTCAGTTCTACCAACTTGTCCCATAGCTCTTTGGCGCTCTTGAATGACCCCACCTTGTTCAGTTGCTCCTTCGAGAGCCCGCACTACAGTGTAGTGGTGGCCTTGGCATTTGACTGCGCCCTTTTCATCACTTCTTTAGACCATGTTCTCATAGGTGTAGGATCTCCTCTTTCATCAACGGGCGCCTCGAAGCCATCTGCAACACTTATCCAAGTTTCTATGTCATTCATAAAATAGTACTGCATTCTACCTTTCCAATACACGAAGTCGTTGCCGTCGAAGAATGGTGGTCGTGCGGTGGAGTATCCCTCTTGAAACGCCATTACAAATGTTCTGGTTGATTGTTAGATCTTCCAAAACGCACCGGCTCTGATACCAACTGAAGGATCGATGTGGGCGTGCAGAGGGGGGGGGGTGAATGCACTTTCTTTTGATCATTTGATCTCTACACAGATGTTAGCGCAACGGAAATAATATGCAAAGATAATAACAATGCTAACAAAAATTCTTTTACTTGGTATCCACCCAGATGGGTGACTAATCCAAGGATCCACGCCGCGAGCACCACTTTTCACTATCGAAAAGTCTCCTTGAGGTGGAGAAATCTTTACAGCAAAAGCTTCCTCTTTACAGATGTAGAAAAATGATGGAGGAAGCAAAAAGTCACTCTACAATTTGGCAACACTTCATTACTGTACGGAACTGTACCTACACGTGTAATGAGGAGCTCCTTTTATAGGTGAAAAGGATAGATTCACAGTCTGTCCAGACACGCACCAGTCGACTGCCCCTAGGGTAGTCGATTGGCCCGGCATTAAATGTCGGCCAACGGCTAGCAAACAGCTAGCCAACGACTAGTTTTGGGGTATACCAGTCGACTGCCCCAAGGCCAGTCGACTGGTCCGAAGCTGCGAACTCTCTGTGGGTTTTGGCAGTCGACTGCCTTCGGGCCAGTCGACTGCCCTGCCTCCCAGCTCAGCTCCAGCCACTCCAAACCTTCTCCTTCGCATGTGCCTTCAGGTCTGCTCCCTTGGCTCGCCCCTTGAAGTCCTCTTCCTCTGGCTATCGTCCCTCGGATGCGCACGCAAGCCTTCCCTTGGCTTGCCTCCATGCCACCCTTCACATGTGCCCTTTGAAGTCCACTTCCCGGCTTGCCCTTGGAGCTCTCCTCCCTCGGCTCTCGTCCCTCGGATAGGTCCACCAAGTGTGATTCTTTAAGTCCTGCAAACTCAATCACACAAATCAAATACAACATAACACTCTAACTTTAAACCTATTCGCCCACTCATCAAAACCATGATCTTCCAATCATTCAAGGACCGATTGCCTCAACAGGAAAGGGTTCTCAGGAGCCTGAGTTGAATCAGGTGCCTGGTAACTCAGGCGCCCCATAAGGGTTAGACGCCCAACATCCCAGGCGCCTGGGAAGCCTGGTTTATCCACACTGCAAGTTTGGTGCAATGGATGAGGCTTTGACCGACATGTGGCAGGCGCATAAGGCATCACAGGCGCCCTAGAAAAAAATGATGAACCAGGCAGCAGATAAATTGAACCTGGGGTGACCCGCCCGGCCCCACGGATGTTTCCCACCGGTCATCAGGGTAAATCGGGAAGCGCTCGCGGTGACCAGTCTAGAAGCCCAGCGTCCCAGGGTTCACACCCCATTTAGAGGAAAAATTTTTGCAAAATGCGCCATTGCTGGGAATCGAACCGCGGATGCCTGGGTTAACAACTAGTGACCTTACCGCTGCACCATAGCCCCGGGGGCATCACAGGCGCCCTAGAAGGTCCTATATAAAGTGGTTCGACCCCTCATTGCAGGGCATCAATTTCCACATC
Source organism: Boesenbergia rotunda (assembly GCA_024364735.1). Classification (NCBI taxonomy): domain Eukaryota; kingdom Viridiplantae; phylum Streptophyta; class Magnoliopsida; order Zingiberales; family Zingiberaceae; genus Boesenbergia; species Boesenbergia rotunda. Next base: position 683,322 of record JAGFNQ010003694.1, on the reverse strand, counting down.
CGCTAAAGTGTTCCATACGAAGCAAAAGTGCTCGACGCGAAGCTCTGCAACCAAGGAGGCTCCAGGAAGAAGTGTGTGGCACTTCGGACTTCCGGATTGGCCGGATCTTCAGCGTTTTGTTGGTTTGCTTTTTATTTATGAGTCAATTCTATTTACTATATTTGTGCTTGTAAATTTGAACTGTAAGACGGGTTTCTCCGGTTCCGGAATGTCCGGAAAGGAGACCATTAGTGGACTCTCGATTGAGTGCTTAGGTCTTGGATGTACTGACCCTGGGGGGTTGGGAACCAAGTAAAACTCGCATGTCAATTGTGGTTTGTCTTTCATTTTCTATTACTTTCCGCTGCATACTAACCTGATAGAAAGACGATTAACAAGAGTTTTCCGACGTACTTCTGAAGAATTTTTCAAGTCGATATTTACCCCCCTCTATCGACCGACACCGATCCTACAGAAAATATGGTATTTTTGAAACTTCTAATCCTTCTTTTAATTTGAACTCCCCCTAAACCTGACACAGTCCTAGGAGGCTTATTGACCACAAGTTGATCTTCCTCTGAGTCTTAGGGTTTGATTCTAACAAAAAGAATTTTAAAAATATTTTTTAAAAAATACTAAGTTTAGAAAAAAACTTTTGAAAACTACTTTTATTTAATGATTTGAAAAATAAATTCTTCTTTTTCACTCTCCTTTTGAAAAAGGTAAAAAAATATAAAGAACTGCAATGTGGAAATTCTATGTTTAAAATAATTTTGAAAAATACCATAGGAGATATAAATACAAGAGAAATTTTGAAAAATAATTAAGTCTGAAAAAATATATAAATATTGATGCTCGTACGGACTGTAGATATTTTTCTAAGTGAAAACGAAAAAAAAATTCTAAGTGAAACTCAAGGTGACTTTTACATGACTTATTTTTCCAAAGAAAATAAATTGATTGTCCAAAAGAATTTCTTTGTATAGAAATGTTTACAAGAATTAAATAATTTTCAGATAAGTGAACAAAAAGAAACCTAAAACATTTAATGAATAAGTTTAAGTACGATGATTAAGTCTTAGATTGAAAAGTTAAATTTGATTTTTGAATATTTTAAAATTAATTAAAAAGTTAAGTTTGAATTTTAAAAAATATTAAGTTGAATTTTTAAAAATATTAAGTTGAATTTTGAAAAAAAATTAAGTTGGATTTTAAAAACTATTAAATTGGATTAGAATTGAATTTTTAAGAAAATATTAAGTTAAATTTTTAAGATTTTTTGGTTAAATTTGGAAAATTAAGTTGAATTTTAAAAATTAATAAGTTAAATTTTGAAATATATTAAGTTAAATTTTGAAAATTTTTGAAGATTATTAAGGTAAAATTTGAAAATTATTATGTTAAATTTTAAAAATTATTAAGATAAAATTTGAAATTTATTAAGGTAAATTTTGAAAATTAAGTTTAATAACTTTAAAGGTGAAATTGATTTGATTTGTATGGTTGGTTGGGTTGGACTAAACTTTTAAGTCCTAAGCATCTAACCCATTTATAAGTGACAAAACAGGGAATCCTTATCTGTTTGGTGGGATGCATTAATTTTATCTTTGATTTTAAGTTGGCACTAAGATTTGATTGATCATTGTGTTAGATTCAAGTTTAATAATTAGTAAATTAAAAAGCTTCCAGGTCTTGGTGAGGCACAGGGGTCTTCTTTTGCTCTAGCCTTATTAGATCAACAACCCTTTCCTAGATAAAGCCTTTTAAAGAAATTTTATTCTCAAATTACCTTTAGAGAAACCCTGGTCTAACTAGTTGAGGATTTGGCGAGGTAGCTTCGGTTAGTTCCACTGGATTAAAAAGATAAAATAGAGTATGACTTTTTAAACAAGCTTCCCTAACGTACTATCATCTCACCCCACCCTAATACTAGGTTGTGTAAGTTCCAATCAAGTCAGATCCTTATCTAATCGTTTCTAATCCTAAAAATGACATTTTTGCTGAAAGGAAATAGACATGCATCAAGCAATAATTAAAAAAAACAAAAAACAAGAAACTTATCTAAGTATGAAGATGGTTTTCCTATTGGCTCCCCCTGGACTAAAGCCTCGATATGGGCTATGTAAGATGTGAATCATGCCCTTGGGGATCCAATATTGATTTGGTCCAGCTTGATTGGTCAAGCTTAACTTTGTGACCCAGACTCGGACTCGGGTTCTAGTTTGGTTCAATACTGAGTAATATGATATGTAGCGTGAGTTGGCTCGATAACCAAGTCCGGATCGGTTTAGAATTGATTTTTATTTTCCAAGAATCATGTCAAGATTCTTGGAACCCGAGGTAAATCATTCTAGTGCAACTCTATGTTCCTTTACCGGAGTTTTCAAGGATGATTTCTCTTTCTCAAGTTTTTGGACTTGAGTTTAGGTTCCTTCCTAGACTGGTCAAGTTAAGGAGCTTAAGTTGGCTTCCTCTTTCAGGGTTTTAACTTCTTGTCGGAGGGATTCAACCCGAACGTTGACTTTTGCCAACTTACGAGACAAATATGAAATCAAATCATAATGTTGCGATTCAAGATTGCCTCTTACCGTTATTTGTCCGTCTTCCGAAATTGACAGCTTTTCAGTTCCAGCGCTTTCTTCCGGGTCCGTTTCTGATTCGGTGTCGAGATCATCCGAGGCTATCAGTGTGAGGAGGTTGTAGTGTAGAACTTCTTCTTCATCCTCTGAAGACGACTTGTCCCACGTAGCTTGGAGGGCCTTCTTCCTCCGAGTCATCTTGTTATCCTTCAAGTTGGGACACTCCGATTTATAGTAATCCTTCTTGTTGCACCCATAATAGTATCACTCTTCGCCTTCTGACTAGTAGTAGGTTCGGCTGGATCATCCTTTTGTTGAACCACCTTCTTCTTCTTTCTTTGGCTCTTGATCATCTTGTAGTAATTCTGGGCCATCCAGACCAGTTCTGGATGATCGATTCCATCGTCATCAGATTCTGAGTCGGAATCTGACTCAGGTATCGGTTGCAACTTCTTTTTCTTCATCTTCCCAGGGACTTTACTTGCAAAAAGAGTATACCCTTCTCAACCTGTACAACGTTAGTCTGTTCATGCAACTCTAATTCAGAAAATAATTTGTCAAGCTTGATATCAGACAGGTTCCTTGAAACCTTGTACGCATCTACCATAGATGCCCATAAAGAGTTTCTGGGGAATGAGTTTAGAGTGTACCTAATTAGGTCACGATTTTCTACCTTGTGACCTATTGTGTGTAGACCATTCATTAACTCTTGGATCCATGCGTGGAGTTGTGCAGTTGTCACACTTGTTAGTGCCGGAAGCACCAAAGTCAAACCTGTGTTTTGATAATGGCAAAGGGTTCAGAAGTTAAGGTTTTATTGTGATCTAACAATGCTACTCGAGTGTGCATGAAAAGTCCTAGGTACACTAGGCACGAAGTCCTGATTCTAAGAATTGGGCACTAATTCCTGGCTGCGGGCTGGACACCTAAGTCCTGACATAAGGTTTGGCAATAAGTCCTGGTCGTGGACTGGGCACCGAAGACCTGGTGAGTAAAGCTGGGCAATAAGTCCTGGTCGTGGACTGAGCACCGAAGACCTAGTGAGTGAAGTTGGGCAATAAGTCCTGGTCGCGGACTGGGCATGAAGACCTGATCCTAGGGATTGGGAAAAAGTCCAACCGGAGGAGCCGGTTGGCAAAATGGTAAACTCTCCTGAGAGGAGTAGGTGAGGACGCGTTCCCCGTAGGAGGGAACATTAGGCGTCGGTTCGACCTAGGGTTCCATTTGGGAATCCCAATGTTAGAACCAAGATAGCTAAAGTTGTTAATCATGCTTAAATGATGTTATATTGTTTATTATTTGTGTTTTGGAACTATCCCTGGTTGTAGGAACGAAGGGTGAAAGGTTTCTACTCCCAGGCGCCTCAATGAAGGCAGGCGCCTGTTTGATCAGGCACCTGTGTTGATACAGGCACCCCAGATAGGGTTGATTCCCAAGCCACTCGAAGCAAGCTGTCACATCATCAAGTGAGGCACCTATGTTCATACAGACACCCCAGTTGAAGGGATAAGCGCTGGCCAAGTCTGCGGATTGAACTTTGCGCAGAATGGACCACGTGTCAGGCGCCCCCTTCAACACAGGCACCCCAGTGACTGCTATATAAAGGGGATCACCCCCTTGGTTTCAAACATAACTTCTTTCTACGCATTCTTTCAAGCGCTCTGCTCCAATCGCTCCGTGCTC
>JAGFNQ010003694.1:606966-679071 GCA_024364735.1 Boesenbergia rotunda | reverse complement strand
ATATATTCTTCGTTCGAATTTCCTCTCGTTAATCGAGGTTGGTGCAACACCCCTCGATATTTTATTTTCCTTATCCAGCACTACTAATCCAAGACCAAGTCTTGGGACAAAGTTCGTTTCTTAGTTTTTTTTCAGATACAATCCCTAATGGCCATGCAAGAAGGATTCAGCACCGCCAGACTCCACTTTTCAGTGGAGAAGACTTTTCCTACTGGAAAAGTCGAATGGAGGTCCACCTGAAAACTCAGGTGGACATGTGGATAATTATCCAGTCCGCACTGGAGATTCCGAAGAACGCTGAAGGAATACCGCAAACCTACTCAGAATGGGACAACGCTCTGAAGCGCAAAATTGAAGCCGATGCAAAGGCGACTCAGACCCTTCAATGCGGCTTAACAAAGGAGGAGCTGAACCAGGTGGGCCCCTTCAACAGTGCCAAGGAGCTGTGGGTAAAACTGATCGAGCTGCACGAAGGAACATCAGACACTCGGATCAGTAAGAGAGATCTGCTCCTGAACAAGTTGTATACAATAAAAATGACCGACAACAAAACGGCTGCTCAGCTTCACGCCTGAATCCAGGAACTTATGAACGGTCTACATACTATTGGTCACAAGGTCGAAAACCGTGACCTAATAAGGTATGCCTTAAATGCTTTCCCTAGAAACACCTTGTGGGCATCTATGGTAGATGCATACAAGGTCTCAAGGGATCTTTCGAAAATAAAATTAGATGAATTGTTTTCGAATTAGAACTGCATGAACAAACTAACTACAATTTGGCCGAGAAAGGTATTGCCTTTGTTGCAGGAAAAACTGGAAGGTCAACAAAGAAGAAGCCACAACCTGAACCTGAGTCTAACTCAGACTCAGACTCAGAAAACGAAGAAGGAGATCGACCTAAGCTGGTCCGACTAGCCCGAAGCTACTATAAAGAATTGAAGAACCAAACCAACAGACGGAAACAAACCGAAGAAAAGACGAACCAGCTGAACCCGCAAATGACAAAAACAAGCCCAACGTGACTTGCTACGAGTGCAAGAAGAAGGGACACTACAAGACAGAGTGTCCGAACCTGAAGGAGACCAAGAAGACAAGAAGAAGAAAGTACTCCAAGCAACCTGGGACGAATCTTCCTCAGAAGAAGAAGAAGAAGCACCCAGTCAAACCTACTAGCCCTGACCGCCTCAAAGAAGTCGGGACCGAGTCAGAGTCAGAACAGGACGACAACAGACTAACCTTTTCAGAAGACGGCGAAATCAAGGTAAGTGGTTTCAATAGAAGTCAGTTAAATGAACTTATTTCGTATCTTTCTCGAGATTTGGCGAAAGCCAAACTCCGAGTCGAATCCCTCCGACAGGAAGTAAAACTCCTGAAAGAGGGAGCTGACTCTAAATCCTTAACCGAGAAAGTTCAAGAAGGAACTCCTACTCAAGTTGAAAAACTTGAGAAAGAGAACTCCTCCCTGAAAATTCAGGTTAAGGATCTTAGAACTGCCTTAGAACGATTCACTTCTGGTTCCAAGGGTCTTGACATGATTCTTGGAAAACAGAAGTCCGTTCTAAATCGATCCGGACTTGGCTATAGAACCAAATCCCGACAAAGATCTTACTTTGCTGTACTGAATCAGTCCAGAAGTAAAGTTCAGGTATGGGTACCTAAACTGTACCTGAACAAACCAACTGGATCAAATCAGTATTGGATCCCCAAGGACAAGATTCACATCTTGCCTAATCATTACCGTGGCTTTGGTCCAGGGGGAGCCAAATTAAAAACTATATTTATTGTTAAATAGAATTTAATTCTTGCAATTTGCTTGATTGATTGTTTATTTAAATTTCTGCAATTTACCATGCTTAGACTTAGGAATGGTTAGTATAAGGACTGAACAAACTTAACTGAAACTTGACAACATAGTATTGGGTGGAGGTGAGATGATAGTACGTTAGGGAAACCAATTCTAATAAGATCAAGTACACTTGGTCTCTTTAGACTGGTGAAACTAGCCGAAGCTACCGATCCAAAACCCAAACTAGTTAGACCAGAACTTTTCAAAGATTAATTTTGAAAATAAAATTTTATTAAACGGCTTTGTCAAGGAAAGAGTTAATGATCCAATAAGGCTACGGCTAAAGAAGGCCTAGTGCCTCGCCAAGACCTGGAAGCCAATTTCTGAATTTCAAATTCAAATTACTTTTTATCAAATTCAAATCTAACACAAATTTTCAGTTAAGTATAGATTCAAACATTTTCTTTCAAAATAAATTTAACTGTTTTCAAAAATTAATTTAAGGTTTTCTAAATAAATAATAATTTTTCAAAATAATTTTACTTATCAAAACCTGTCTCACAAAACCTATAAGGCTAACGTGGTTGAAAACCCTAGATTTGGGTTAGATAGACTAGGCAGTGAAACTCAATTTAAGCTATTCCTGACTCTAATTGGATCCAAATCAATAAAACTCTTTATGTGTAGGAACATACAGATTTGGACCAATGGATGTTGGATAGCGGTTGCTCCAGACACATGACTGGAGATAAATTGAAGTTCACCAAACTCAAGTTCAAGAACCTAGGCTCAGTGGCATTTGGCAACAATGCTACACTCAAGGTAATTGGGTCAGGTAATATTGAACTCAAATCTGACTTTGTTATTAAGAAAGTTCTTTTGGTTGAAAACTTCAATTTTAACTTGCTTAGCATAAGTCAGTTATGTGATTCTGGTTATATAGTCACCTTCAACAATTCTTACTGCCTGATTAGAAATGTACAAGACTCAGAAATCATGCTTAAGGGCACTAGAAAAAATAATGTATACACCATAAACCTTCCCCTAGTACCCAAAATTATGTTAACTCAGTTAGAACAATCAAATCTCTGGCATAGGAGACTAGGTCACACTAATCTGAGAACTATCTCAAAAGTCACCCAACTTAGCTTAATCAAAGGTATCCCCAAAATTAGAAACAATGAAAACCTAATATGTGAATCATGTAATCAAGGTAAACAAACCAAATCTACTCACAAACTAATCCAATCTAACCTAACTCAAACCACACTTGAGCTCCTGCACCTTGACCTATTTGATTCACATGGAGCCAAGTCACTAAGCGGGAACCGATACTGCTTAGTAATAGTTGATGATTACTCTAGGTTCACCTGGGTTAGGTGTCTAAAAACCAAAGATGAAACCCTAAACCTATTTAATGAATTCTGTAAATTAATTGAAAATCAAAACGATACTAAAATTAAAAGACTTAGGAGTGACCACGGGGGAGAATTTGAAAATCAACGGTTCGAGGAATTCTGTATGGTAAATGGGTATTTACATGAATTTTCATGTCCTAGAACCCCCCAATAAAATGGGATAGTCGAAAGAAGGAATAGAACATTACAGGAAGCCGCTAGGGCTATGCTCAACGAATTTAACTTAGCAAACCAATATTGGGCAGAGGCGATTAGTACGGCTTGTTACATCCAAAATAGGGTTCTGATTAACAAGCGACACAACAAAACACCCTATGAACTGTACTACCATAGACTCCCAAATCTACACTACCTAAGGGTCTTTGGATGCAAAGTCCATATCCTAAACACCAAAGACTATTTAGGGAAATTTCAGTCCAAGTCAACCCCAGGTATCTTCCTAGGATACTCAACCACAAGTAGAGCCTATAGAGTTTACAACAAACAAACTAAGAAAATTGATGAAACAACAAACTTAATATTTGATGAAGAAATCAACTCAAAATCTGATAATCCAAACCTAACTTCATCAAATTCTGATCAAGAAAATAATGAACAAACTATTGAACATTTAATTGAACCCTTAAACGAACTAACTATTGAACTAATTAATGAGTCAACTGAACCAATTATCGAACCAACAAATGAACCAGCCCAAGGAGTCGAATCAAATAGTGAACCAAACTGACCAGCCGGACCTGAGGCTGAACCAAGTTCTAGAAGAACCAAGAAACCCAGACCTAGTCACCCAACCGATCAAATTGTGGGTGATCCAACTCTAGGAGTCAGGACTAGATCCTCCTATAGAAACCTTAGTCAAATAGCTATGATATCAAAAATTGAACCCAAAACTATAGAGGAAGCCCTACCTGATCCTGATTGGATCATAGCTATGCAAGAAGGATTAGCTCAATTTGAGAAAAACCAAGTCTGGGAATTAATACCTAAACCTGAGGGCAAATCCGTCATTGACACCAAGTGGGTCTTTAGGAATAAGCTAAATGATCAAGGAGAAATAGTTAGAAATAAAACCCGCTTAGTAGCGAAGGGATTCAACCAAGTAGAGGGATTAGATTACGATGAAACATATGCCTCAGTAGCTAGACTTGAGTCTATTAGAATGTTGTTAGCCTTTGCATCCCATAAAGGATTTAAGCTATATCAAATGGATGTAAAGTCAGCTTTCCTAAATGGATTCATTAAAGAAGAAGTTTATGTAGGACAACCCCCTGGGTTTGAGGACTTAGACAAACCTGACCACGTTTACAAACTAACTAAAGCACTATATGGACTAAAACAAACACCTAGGGCCTGGTATGAACGTTTATCAACTTACTTAATCTCTAAAGAATTTAAACAAGGACAAATTGACTCAACCCTTTTTATTAAAACCCTAGGAAAAGATATATTTATTGCCCAAATTTACGTAGATGACATAATCTTTGGGTCTACCAACTCGAACTTTCTAAAAGAATTTGTTAAAATAATGGAAAACGAATTTGAAATGAGCCTAGTTGGTGAACTTAACTTTTTCCTAGGCTTACAAATTAAACAAACTAGGGATGGAAACTATGTCCATCAATCCAAATATGCTAAAGAGTTAATAAAGAAATTCAAAATGGATAACTCTAAAAGCATAAGTACCCCCATGGTCACTAATGTAAAAATAGATAGTGACCCTGATAGTAAACCAGTGGACCTTAAACTCTATAGAAGTATGATAGGTAGTCTACTGTACCTTACAGCCAGCAGACCTGACATTCTTTTTGCTATAGGGATGTGTGCTAGATACCAAACCTGTGCTAAGGAAACACACTTAGCAGCCCTAAAAAGAATACTAAGATATGTAAAGGGCACCCTAAATGTAGGGATTTGGTATCCTAGAACCTCAACCTTCAATTTGTCAGGATACTCGGATTCTGACTATGCTGGTTGTAAATTAGATAGAAAGAGCACAAGTGGAAGCTGCCAACTGTTAGGAAATAGTCTAGTAAGTTGGTGCAGCAGAAAACAACACTGTGTAGCTCTGTCCACAACTGAAGCTGAGTATGTAGCCTTAGGAGAGTGTGTAGCACAACTTTTATGGATGATGCACACTCTTAAGGACTTCCAGCTTAACTACACCCAAACTCAAGTATTTATTGACAATATAAGTTCAATTAATCTAACTAAAAATCCAATCCAACATTCCAGAACCAAACACATAGAAGTCAAACATCACTTTGTAAGAGACCATGTAGCCAGGGGTGAAATAGTACTTAAGCATATAGACTCTAAATCCAACCTAGCTGACATACTCACAAAACCCTTACCTGAGTCTGAGTTCAGCTCACTAAGAAGGCAGTTAGGATTGTGCTCTGTAGAATAGGTTAACTCTAATTTTTAATTTCTTACTGCTTTACTTGATTTAAAAATCAGTTTCTAAAAGAACTTGAAAAACTGTTTTATTTAATTTCAAAATCAATTTTTTTTAAATTTTTTTTCTTAGTTTTATTTCAAAACTACCCCCTCTCAAAACTAGGGCTTTTTCGCAAATGGACTTAGCCTAGGCCCTAACCCTAGAACTGCATGCACCTATAGAGTTAGAAGCCAGCATCTCACAAGCACCTTAGGGTACTTTTGATTGATAACCTAGAAAGGGTTAAGATGCTTAGGTCTTTGCCTTAATTCACGATGCTTTAAGTAAGTGCATCTGCAGTAATTGGGGCACTAAATATAACTTACACAGCAATCAAGTTAAGTGTCAAGTTTAGAAAATCTAACTTGAACAAAAACACTTAACTTGACTAACCCTAGCAAAAACTACTGTTTATAACAGTTAGTAAGTAGCTAATTGGGTTAGACAGGTCCCTACAATAGAAAATTAACTGATTTGGTTTAAGTCTTATCATGAATTGGTTCAGTACAGCAAAATCATACAAATATTTTCCATTATGAAAGTTATTTCCGTTATGCAATTTAATTTCTGCTCTATTTATCTTTTTGATATATGGCAAAGGGGGAGAGATAAGAAAGGAGAGAAATTAAAATTTTTTGTTTAAAATTTTTTTAGAATATTTTTCTCTCAAAATTTTAAAATCTAGCCTTTATTCAAAAAGTACTTAACTATGCTTTTCTAAAGTACTAAGTTTTTCAAAGTACTAAAGCACTAAGTTTTTTTACTTAAGCTTTTCAAAACTTTCCTAGTACTTAAGCTTGTCAAAAATTTTCTCACTTAAGCTTTTCAAAGTACTTAAGCTTTTCAAAATTTTCTTACTTAAGCTTGTCAAAACCTTTTAAAGTACTTAAACTTTTCAAAACTTTTCAAAAGTACTTAAGTTTTTCAGAAAAACTTAAGCTTTTCAGAAGTACTTAGGTTTGTGTTAACTTCACGAAGTACTTTAAAACTTAGAGTTTTTCAAAACTTTTTTGAAGTACCATAAACTTAAAACATTCAATTTGTTGGTACTCAAACTAAAGTTTGAAAATCCTTCTTAAACTTAAGTTTTCAAAGATGTCTAAATAAACTTAAGCTTTCAAAATTTACTAAGTATTTGAACTCAAAAAATTCTCTACAAGTATAAATCCAAACTTTAAACTTAGAACTTAGTGTCGAAAACCCCACGAATTTTTGAAAAATATAGGGGGAGATTCCTTCCAGGGGGAGGGAACAAAAGGTAATTTGTATATGCCTTAATTAAACTTAACTTTTTGAACCAGGGTTGCCATAAATCAAAAAGGGAGAGATTGTTGGTGCAGAAAGCACCCAAGTTGAATCTGAGTTTTGATAATGGCAACAGGGCTCAAAAGTTAAGTCTTACTTGCTATCTAACATGTCACTCTAGTGTGCAGGGTAAAAAGCCCTAGCGAAGGACTGCTAGGCACTGGCGAAGGAATGCTAGGGTAAAAAGCCCTAGCGAAGGACTGCTAGGCACTGGAGAAGGAATGCCAGGGTACTGAAGCCCTAGCGAAGGACTGCTAGGCGCCAGGCGAAGGACAGCTTGGGACTGAAGCCCTAGCGAAGGAATGCTAGGCACCGGGCGAAGGACAGCTCGGTATCCAAGACCTGGCAAAGGACCGCCAGGCAAAAGACCAACCAGAGGAGCGGTTGGCATCAGGTACATTCTCCCGAGAGGAGTAGGTGAGGACGCGTTCCCCGTCGAGGGAACAGTAGGCGTCGGTTCGACCTAGGGCTCCATTTTGGAGGCCCAAAGTCAGAACCAAGACAGCTAAGGCTGTATAAACTAACATCTTATTGTTTTATGGTGTTTTGGACTAACCCTGGATGCAGGACCGAAGGAATGAGTGTCTGCAGCTCAGAGAGCCTCAAAGGAATGAAGCAACAGCTGACCAGGGCGCCCGGAGTGTCCCGGGCGCCCCAAGGTGAACACAAAACACACAAAACAAAGGCAGGCTTCGACAGCTCATCTCCCGGGCGCCCCCGTGCTCCCAGGCGCCCCTGCTACTCCCGGGCGCCCCTAGCGTCCCGGGCGCCCTGTGCATGACATCGAACCAGAAGCTAGCGAAGCCAAGGGATAAGCTGTGACCCAGTCAACCCGGGCACCCCCAGCGTCTCGGGCGCCCCGGTCAAGATCTAATCCCGAGTTTGAAGGGATCAGACGCTGACCGAGCTAAAGGTGGATCGACCGACACGTGGGGGGGGGGGCGCCCCCGACGTTCCGGGCGCCGCCAGGCACTATAAAAGGACCCTCGAACCAAGGCTTCAGAACAACGAATTCATTCAACGCTTCTACGCTCTTCTGCTCTCGCGCTCTGCTCCAGAAACCTCTCGACTCGAGACTCAAGCGCCGACGACGTCCCGCTGCTCCGAAAAAGACAACCTACATCGGACGTCGGTAAAAGAAGAGTTTTGTTTTAAAAGTTTACTTTGCTATAATTGTAATTCAATATTGTAAACTAATTTGCGAACTTATAGAATTGCCCGCAGAAAACGGTCAATGACCGTGGGCCTTGGAGTAGGAGTCGACCTAGGCTCCGAACCAAGTAAAAATATCTGTGTTTGCGTGTTTTTGTTTTTAATCTTCCGCTGCGCATTCTCTTTTCATATCCGAACGCTTTCCGATATTCACCCCCTCTATCGGTTCTCTCGATCCAACAGATTCATCACTGCTCCCTTCTCCAAGAGCCATGAGTGCCACGTGTCGTGTACTCTTCTCCTCGTTTTCTTCATCGGATGAACTTGAGGAGGATTCATCCCAAGTGGCCTTCAAGGCCTTCTTCTTCTTCTTTGATTTTTCCTCTTTCCTTTTGGATTTCTCCTCCTTCTTTAGCTTTGGGCATTCACTCTTGAAGTGCCCTTTCCTACCACACTCAAAAGAAGAACCGTTAGTCTTATCAACTTTGACTTCACTAGGGTTACCTTTACCCTTGAAGCGTCGACCCCTTCTCATCATTCTTCTCACAAAATTTGCCATCTCGGAGGAAGAAGACCCGCTGCCATCTTCCTCAGAATCGGACTCGGATTCGGAAGAGGATGAAGATGAAAAGACTTCCTTCTCCTTCTTCTTCTCCTTCTTCTTCTTGTTGGATCGTTCCCCTGCAACTAAGGCAATCCCCTTCTCCTTGGGGCCTTTGTTACCCATTTCATGCAATTCCATTTCACAAAATAGATCATCTAGTTTAACAATTGACAAATCCTTGGAGACTTTGTAGGCATCCACCATGGATGACCACAAAGCATTCCTTGGAAATGCTTTTAGCACATACCTCACAAGGTCGCGGTTCTCGACCTTTTCATCAATAGAATGAAGCCCATTGAGAACTTCTTTGAATCGACTATGTAACTCACTTACAGTTTCATTCTCCTTCATGGAGAGATTTTGAAGTTGGTTGAGGAACAAGTCTCTCTTGGCGATTCTTGAATCTCGGGTGCCCTCGTGGAGTTCGATGAGCTTGTTCCACAAGTCTTTTGCACTTGTGAAAGGACCAACCTTGATGAGTTGGTCTTTGTTCATTCCACATTGTAGGGTGACAACCGCCTTTGCGTCAGCTTCACTCTTTCGAGTTTGTTCAGCCGTCCACCGCCAAGACTCAAGTTCTTTGCCTTCATCATCCTTTGGAGGGGTGAAGCCCTCCTTCATCGCGAACCAAGTATTGATGTCCATCTTCAAGTAATACTCCATCTTTGATCTCCAATATTGGAAATCTGCGCCATCGAAGAAGGGAGGTCGGGTGGTGGAAAAACCTTCTCTCAAAGCCATGGATGATAGCTCTCGGTTGTTAATTCGCAAAAACAGAGCCCCAAGCTCAGATACCACTTGTTGGAACTCGGATGGCTAGAGAGGGGGTGGGGGTTAATATAGCCAATCACTTGGACTTTAAGCACTTATCAAAAATTCTGCACTTAAACGTTTAGTAGCACAGCGGAAGTAATAAAAACAGTGTATGCAGAAAATCAAAACCCTAAACTATGAGAAAACACAAGAAAGCTAACAAGAGGATTTACAAGGTTCGGGGATAACTTGCCCCTACTCCTTGGTGTGCCCATAAGGTGGGCGATCCCTTGATCGTCGGCAGATCAAGCCCCGGAAGATCCAGATAGAAAGCAACCTCCTTCTCGGTGGAGTAACCTCTCCACAACGTTTCAATCAAAGATATAGTTTTAAGCACAATGAAACACAAGAAAGATCTTACTTAGCACTTAGCATAGACAAGGACACAACAAGCTTCTCCAGAGCTCCACCCAGCAACGTTCTCACGCAAGAACCCTTTCTTCGTGTCTTCTCGCTGTTAGACTCAAAGCCTCTTGTTCCTTCCTCCAAGTGCTCAAGTAAGGGATGGTTGCTTCACTGATTGCAGTTGCTTGCTCAAGATGATGGAACTTCAGAACGCACAAGCAAAGTGTGGAGAACACAAATGCGCAGCAAGAGCTCAAGCCAAAAGTTGCTTCAAACGAACTCCTTCTCTGCTCTTCTCCTCTATGCCCTTTTGTTTCTCCACTGAGTACCAGGTGACATCAACCCACTACAGCCTCCAGCTGCTCTCCTGCAACCACCAGCCACCACTGAGCTCTTCTGGACTCCCTGAGCTTCCCTCAGACCAGCCCCAGTCAGCAGCTCCAGCCGGTGCCAGTGTCCGTTGCAACCTGAGATGGAAAACAGACAAACCTGCTCCAAGGAAAGGCCTCCATTGACTCTCCTTGAGTGTTTGAATCCTTCCCTGTCACCTGCAGCTCAATCAGAGTGTTAGCACAGCATATCAAGCAGAAAATCGTGTATCAGATGTTAAGCGCAGAGAATCGGATACGTTCAAACACGATCAGAGCATCTGGCAGTGCATTTTGAATTAAAGTGATCGGTCACCGGACCGATCCAGGGCTTGTGGGTCGGTCACCAGACCGATCCACCGCTTTGCTAGGACTTCCCAGCTCTTGCGGCGACACAAGCCTGATCGGTCAACAGACTGATCAGAGTGAAGCTTGATCGGTCACCAGACCGATCAGGTAGCTCCCTGTCCGATCAGGCTCAAGCCTGATCGATCCACGTTTGAGTGAACAGTAACCGCGGAAATCAAATCCTAAGTCTTTGATCGGTCATCAGACCGTCCAGGAGCTGATCAGCGGGGGAACTCAACTCACTGAGTGCTCCCTGATCGGTCACCAGACCGATCAGAAGCAAGGCAGTGAGGAAGCTGCCTGCTCCCTGATCGGTCACCGGACCGATCAGGAGCCATGCAACGAGGCAACGGCCTGCTCCCTGATCGGTCACCAGACCGATCAGGAGCCACACAGTAGGTTCCCAACCTCACTGTGCGCTCCCTGATCGGTCACCAGACCGATCAGTCATTGCTGGATCGGTCACCAGACCGATCCACGAAGGAGCAGCGTGCCAACTTCCCTGATCGGTCACCAGACCGATCCAGGGATCCAACCCTAGCCTTCCAAGCTAAGGTTTCATCCAACCTAGCCCTCCAAGCTAGGACTTCTTCACCTAACCTTCCAAGTTGGGAATTTTCACCTAACCCTCCAAGTTAGGACTTTTCGCCTAGCCCTCCAAGCTAGGACTTTTCACCCAACTCTTCCGAATTAGGACTTTTCCAAACCTAGCCCTCCAAGCTAGGACCTGACCCTCCAAGCCAGGACTCTTTCACCTAACCCTCCATGTTGGGACTTTTCACCTAACCCTCCAAGTTAGGACTTTTCAGCTAGCCCTCCAAGCTAGGAATTTTCACCCAACCCTTCCGAATTAGGACTTTTCAACACCTAGCCCTCCAAGCTAGGATTTCTCACACCTAACCCTCCAGGTTAGGATTTTCCAACACCTAGCCCTTCAAGCTAGGATTTTCCATACCATGCCTAATCCCCGATCAGGACTTAATCATAATCATAATCATCAACATCAACCTAAACTAAAATCGGTTTCAACACCAAAACAACAATCAGGGTCAGACTGCATCAACACTTACCCCTTGGGTGACATCCCCAACTATTTGGTCAATAGGGTGATCTTGGTGGTACTTTAAGTGTCTAGAGGTTATGAGCTCATTAACTATATGATGTTCATCCTCTAATGCACTTCTCTCTCCCCCTTGATCAATGCCCCCCAATTGTAGGTCTTGAATTTCTTGGGTAAGAGGTTGACTTTCTTCTATGTCCTTATCAATATAAGATTTCCTAAGGTAAGTGCTTGTAGACTCATCAAAATCCACATTAGATGATTCCTCAATTATCTTAGTCCTTTTGTTATACACTCTATACCCTCTACTAGTGGATGAATATCCAACCAAGATCTCCTCATCCTCTTTAGATTCAAACTTCCTCAAATTATCCTTGGTGTTTAAAATGTAGACCTTACACCCAAAAAATCCTAAAATAGTGAATTTGTGGAATTCTCCCATTACACAACTCAAATGGAGTTTTTCCTAACAACCTATGAATTAAGACCGGGTTTTCGATGTAACATGCGATATTTACCGCTTCGACCCAAAAGTAGCTAGGTAGAGAGTATGCACTAAGCATGGTCTTAGCGGCTTCTTGTAAGGCTCTATTCCGCCTTTCTACAACACCATTTTGTTGAGGGGTCCTTGGGCATGAAAATTCATGCTTGTACCCATTTTCTAAACAAAATTGTGAGAAGTTTGAATTTTCAAACTCCCTACTGTTAGATCGTCTTGCCGTACGCTAGAGGGGGGGGTGAATAGCGTTTCGCCGAATTCTTGTTCCTACACGATTAGTTTGCACAGCGGAAATAATAGTAAAACAATAATAAAATCACTAACCAATGCTAACACGACGATTTTAGTTGGTATCCACCCCGGTCGGGTGACTAATCCAACAATCTGTTGGTGGATCAAACCCCGGATAACCTCCGGCTAGAACTCGTCGCTCCTAGTGGGTGGAGAAACCTCGCCACAATACCAAGGACACTTCCTGAGTATACAAGACTACTAACTTGCCCTATCCAAGCAAGTTTCGTCAAGAAACTCAGTCACCAGGAAGTCCTCTTTAAATAGGACTCGGGGCGGATTTCTCGCTACCAGTCGACTGCCCCCAGGGCAGTCGACTGGTCCCAGCCAAATTTGACCGTTGACACTCCCAACGTTCAAATTTGCCAGCTCACCAGCCACCTACCAGTCGACTGCCCCCAGAGCAGTCGACTGGTCTCTAGCTGAATCCCTTCCCGAGTACATTGACATAGCACTCGACCCTCACGACTCGACTGACTCCTCCTCCGCAGCCTCGACTGTTGCTTTCACGCCCTCTTCATCTTCGGCTCCCGTCCCTTGGATGCACGCAAGCCTCTAGCTTGCCTCCATGCCATCCTTCACGCATGCCTCGAAGTCCGCGCCCATCAGCTCATCGTCCCTACTCTCCAAGGTCCCTCGGATGCGCACGCAAGCCTCCAGCTTGCCTCCATGCCATCCTTCATCGTACCGAGGCCGTCCAGTCAAGTCCATATGTGTAACCTGTACAACCTGCACACTCAGCATACACATATAAGTACACAAGGGAAAACCTAACTTAAACCCTTTGTCCAAACATCAAAACCTATGGTCACTCTGGACCATCTTAGGGTCGATTGCTCCAACAATCTCCCCCTTTTTGATGTTTGACAATCCGTTTAAGTTAGGAAAGCAAGATAGTAGTAAATAGCAAAAACCATGCTAAATGAATGCATATGCAATGCATAACTGGATCCTATCCCAAGGCATCCCACACTTAACCCTTCAAGTTAGGAATTTTACACCTAGCCCTCCAAGCTAGGAATTTCACCACCTAACCCTCCAAGTTAGGATTTTTCCACACCTAACCCTCCAAGTTAGGAATTTTCCCACCTAGCCCTCCAGGCTAGGATTTTTCCACACAAACCGGGCTTTTTAAAGCTTCTCCCAAGCTTCCCCTACACCTAGGGTTTCTTTCTAGCAAAGGTATTGGTTTCCCACTTAAACACAATATTTCTCCCCCTTTGCCATACATCCAAAAAACCCAATAATTACCCAATTATTGGTTCTTTAAATTCCCAATGACCCTAAACACAGTGTACTAGACCCCCATACACTTGCTCCTTGTCATTTGGACCCCAAACCAGCTGCTGATACCCAAATTAGCCTCTAGCAGTCGACTGGCAACAGTGTCAGTCGACTGATACGCCTAAAATCTGATTTTCTGGCCGAATTTCAGACGCGCCAGAAATTCCACAAATTTTCAAAAATTTCCAAACTTCGTGGACAACTTTGTGGAACCTATACCTACTTGGGAAAAATACATCTACCCATGTATTTACCACAATTCCCAAGTTTGACACAAAACCCAAAAATTTCAAAATGAAAATCAAGGCAACTAGGAGGCAACCTCTCTCTTTACCCATGCATTCTCCCAATTTTCATTTTTCCTAGGCTAAGTTCTACTCAACTTAACCTCCTAAACACCATGTTGAGTTATCCCCAACCCAACATCCGAGTTCTTCCCCTTTTGGACACCATTAAGGTTTACTCCCAAGCAACCTTTCTTCTAGTGCCAATTAGAACTCTACAAAACCTAAAATATTCTAATGTTTGCAAACACACTTGCTTGGATATACCCTATCCTAGAAAAATATGATATCATGAAAATATCAAGTGTGTTTGACTTTTGGTACACATCTAAATTCCTTAAAAGATTTGGCATTTTGAAATCAAGTCATTATTCCTTGTGTTTGCCTCTTCTAACCCTTTCAAATTGACACAAGGAATTATCCTCAACTCTAAGGTTCATCCATAATTCCAAGTGTTTCTGAAAAGCCCTTCAGAAATCACTTATTAACACTCTGCCCAGGCCACCAGTCGACTGCCCCCATGGGCAGTCGACTGCCAAACTTCACAGAAAGTTTTCGGGCTGATAGCAGTCGACTGCCCAAATGGGCAGTCGACTGCCACCTGAATTTCAGGTTTTTCAGCAAACTTTCAGAAATGCCCTAAAAATTCTATAAATCTTCAAAAAATATGAAATTTTGTGGGGAGATTTGTTAAGCCAATATCTACTTGGGAAAAATATGTTTCCAAATAAATGTACTCCAAATCCCAAGATTGGCATGAAATCCTACTTCTGCTAAAAAGTATCAAATGAGCTCATCCTAAAAGTACTAATTCTCACTTCTCTTCAATGCATCCACTTCTCCTTGATCACAACTCATTTATATCATTGAATTATATGGTGTTCCACAATTAAACCTCAATTTTATGAATTTTAACCCTCGTTTCACCTTTTTCTCCCTAAATTCTCATTTTAATGTGCCAAAATCTAGGAGTAAGACTTATCCAAGTCTTCCAACCTTTTTGGCACATTTCACCAAATTTCCTAAGGGAGAAACTTTTGAGATCCATCTACCATGGACCCCTAAGGCTTCTAGAGCTCCCCCTTGAGCTCTTAGCCTTAGCCACCTCCCTAGGTAACTCAATCCATACTAGGCCACACCGGTGTGCCACCGGTGACTTTTGGCCTACAAAATTGACCTTTTTAACCTTGGACACCTTGCTCTTGGTTAGGTCACTCTTTTTACCCTTGGATGACATCCCCTTGCCATCTTTGGACCTTCCCTCCTTACTAAGATTGTATGTTTTCCCAGCATACTTTTTTCCATTGCCCTTGGAGGTCTTGGATTGATAGCCCAAACCGGACCTATCATAGTTGGGTTTGATGCTACCCAACACCATGTCTAGACCTTTAGATCCAATCTTGAATCTTTCTAAGGTCTCCTCTAAAGTATCAAGCCTTGCCCTTAAGACTTGATTTTCCCTTTTTAGCCCTCTAACCTTGGATTCCATATGTCCACTTTGGACATTCCTAGACCTATCCATTTTCTTAGGCATTTGTCTCCCCTTCTTGGGGTCAATGCCTTGATCCTTAGGTACCTATGTCTTAGGTCTATCATGATGCATGCTTTTCTTAGGGTTATGATCTACCTTGTTACCCTTAATCCTATCATTGTACTTAAATCCATGATTATACACAAATAAACAATTTTCATGAGTTCTAGCATGCATGGGTGGGTAATTAACTTGATTCTTGAAATGTAAAGAAGAACTTGAAATCGAATTTCTTTTTAAACTAGGGTTAGAGGGTACCTCCCTTACCCTTGTAGTCCTTCCTTGTTGTGAGCTTCTTCTCTTCCTTCTTTTTCCCATCTTCTTAGATTTTCCATCTTCTTTAGCTCACCTTTTTTAGGGCATTTAGTGTGATAATGTCCTAGTTCTCCACATGTGAAGCATCGAATCTTCTTCCTTTTAGCTTGAGCTTCACCAATTCTGCAACCCACATTAGCTTTAAAGGAATTTACAATGGGTTTAAGGTGTACCTCCTTTTTCTTACCTAGTGGGCACTTATCCTTGTAGTGCCCCTTTTCATTGCACCCAAAGCATACAATATGGTCTTTAGTCCTTGCTTTGGTGGAGGTTGAGGCTTGGTTGACTTCCTCTTCACACTTGGATGAAGTGGAGACTTCCTCTTGATCATGTGTAGGTGAGGGTCTCTCCTCTCCCTCAATCCTTGAGGTGGTGACCTCCTCCTCTTCTCTAGATGAGGTGGATGACCTCTCACTTTCTTCTTCACTTGAGGATGTGGACACTTCTTCCTCCTCTTGAGCTATTGAGCTCACTTCCTCGGGTTCATCTACTTCTTGAGTTTGTGTAGGGTTCTTGTGATATTCCACCAACTTGGTCCATAATTCGTGTGTATTTTTATAATTCCCTACAATACTCAAAACATTGTTAGGCAAAACATCAATTAATACATCTATTACCTTCTTGTTTGCCCTAGAGTAGTCTTGTTGCTCTTGAGTCCAATATCTAGGATGAAGCTTCTTTCCATGCTTGTCCTTTGGAACTTCGAAGGGCTCTTCTAGCATGACCATGCACTCCCACTCCATGCTAAGCCAATTCTTCATCCTCGCCCGCCAATAGTCGAAATCCTCATTGTCGTAGGGCGGTGGGGTGTAGATGTTGTCCCCCAACTTATCTTCCATTGTTTCTTCTCCTCTAGCGTGTGCTCCCTCGACGGTTAGTCCGATCAAGAGCAGTCCTTCACTCTGATACCAATTGTTAGATCGTCTTGCCGTACGCTGGAGGGGGGGGGGGTGAATAGCGTTTCGCCGAATTCTTGTTCCTACACGGTTAGTTTGCACAGCGGAAATAATAGTAAAACAATAATAAAATCACTAACCAATGCTAACACGACGATTTTAGTTGGTATCCACCCCGATCGGGTGACTAATCCAACAATCCGTCGGTGGATGGATAACCTCCGGCTAGAACTCATCGCTCCTTGTGGGTGGAGAAACCTCGCCACAACACCAAGGACACTTCCTGAGTATACAAGACTACTAACTTGCCCTATCCAAGCAAGTTTCGTCAAGAAACTCAGCCACCACGAAGTCCTCTTTAAATAGGACTCGGGGCTGATTTCTCGCTACCAGTCGACTGCCCCCAGGGCAGTAGATTGGTGCCAGCCAAATTCGACCGTTGACACTCCCAACGTTCGAATTTGCCAGCTCACCAGCTACCTACCAGTCGACTGCCCCCAGGGCAGTCGACTGGTCCCTAGCTGAATCCCTTCCCGAGTACATTCACACAGCACTCGACCCTCACGACTCGACTGACTCCTCCTCCGCAGCCTCGACTGTTGCTTTCGCGCCCTCTTCATCTTCGGCTCCCGTCCCTCGGATGTACGCAAGCCTCCAGCTTGTCTCCATGCCATCCTTCATGCATGCCTCAACGTCCGCACCCATCAGCTCATCGTCCCTGCTCTCCAAGGTCCCTCGGATGCGCACGCAAGCCTCCAGCTTGCCTCCATGCCATCCTTCACCGTACCGAGGCCGTCCAGTCAAGTCTATATGTGTAACCTGTACAACCTGCACACTCAGCATACACATATAAGTACACAAGGGGAAACCTAACTTAAACCCTTTGCCCAAACATCAAAACCTATGGTCACTCTGGACCATCTTAGGGTCGATTGCTCCAACACCCACCATGGTCACTTCTAATTCGGTTGATCTTGGGTGTTTCTCATTTTCAACCCGTTTACTAAATTCTACAAATATCTCTAAAGTGTCATCCTTATGTTTCATGAAATATACCCAAGTAAATCTAGAAAAATCATCTACAATTACCAAACAATATTTACTTCCTATTATTGATGGGGTACTATGACAATCAAATAAATCCAAGTGTAATAACTCTAAAGGTAAAGAAGTGCTAGTTAAGATTTTACCTTTGTGTGATGATTTAGATTGCTTATCCTCTTGGCATGCATCACACATCTTGTTCTTTTCATACTTGATCACGGGGAGCCCCTTCACCAACTCCATCTTTGCAACTCTTGCAATATTCTTCATGTTAATGTGTCCAAGTCACCGGTGCCACAACCATCCTTCTTCTTCTTTGGATATGAAACACTTAGGAGAGATGTTAGAAGCATAAGAAAGATTAAGATAATAAAGGTTGGCTTCTCTATATCCCTCTAACATAATATTTTCGGATCCATTTTGTTTAATTAAGCACTTTCTAGCATGAAACTCAACCCTATACCCGGCATCACAAAGTTGACTTACACTAAGCAAATTAAACTCCATATCCTCAATCAAAAAAACTTTATGAATTGTGATGGTAGGAGATACCTCAATGGTGCTCCTACCTATAATTTTGAGTTTCCCACTATTTCCGAATGATACCGTTCCTTCCCTTAGATAGCTAATGGTGGAGAATGTGCTCACATCCCTGGTCATATGTCTCGAACACCCGCTATCCACTATCCACATTTTTGAGGCTTCTTTCACCTTCACCTAAACAACATGGAAAACATAAGCTTTTGGTACCCAAATGTTAGATCCACAAACATCATTTAAATATTTCTTTGGTACCCATGCCTTCTTTGCATTTCCCTTAACCCCTTGTCTCCTAGGGTCACCCTTCCTACCCATAAGTGAAACAAAAGCCACCTCCTTGGTTTTGGGTCTATAACCTATACCGGTCTTGTTATACACGACTCTTTGGCTATTTATGATCATGTCAAGACTTCTAGAGCCAACTTGAAATTTCCCAAGTGTCTTGGTGAGATCTTCTACCTTTTTTCTTAGCTCCCTATTTTCCTTTTCTAAACATGAATCATTTGGAATGGTAGAGAAAACATGCATATTGTCCTTAAGTTTCATGGATTCTAATTTGAGCATGCAAACTTCATTTTTCAATTCCTTAACCTTCTTCCTAGCCTTAGCCAAATCATCATTTGTACTAGTAATTATCTTAACAAGAGTAGATGTGGGTAAGTTATATACCTCACTTACCATTACATCAGATTCGGATGATGAGCCTTCACCTTCATCTTCACTACTTGAACTCCTCTCATATTCGGATGACTCCAAGTTGTCCACTCCCATTAGTGTGAAGTGTGACACATGATCTCCTTCTTCCTTCGACGATGATGGATCATCCCAAGTAGCCTTCAAACTTGTGACCTTCTTTCATTTTTCCTTGGACTTCTTTTTCTCACTCTTCTTGCTTTCTTCCTTCTTTTCTTCCCTTTTCTTTAATTGTGGGCACTCATTCTTCATGTGTCCCTCTTGATGGAAATTATAACAAATGATTTCCTTTCCTTTACTCTTGCTCCTTGACCCTTTCCTACCATGAGATTTATTAGAAAAACTTTTAAAAGCTCTTCGCAATTTCCTTACCATGTAGGCTTCTTGGTCACTATCCATGGAGGCACTAGACTCCTCCGACTCGGATGATGATGAGTAGATGACCTTCTTTTTCTCCTTCTTCTTTTTCCTTTCCTTTTCTACAATGAATGCTACACCTTTCTCTTTAGTAGAAATGTTAGCTTGCTCATGTAACTCAAATTCACAAAAGAGATCATCTAACTTTACCGTAGAGAGATCCCTAGACACTTTGTAGGCATCAACCATTGATGCCCACAAGGTAGTCCTAGGGAATGATTGTAGAACGTACCTCACAATATCTCGATTCTCAACCTTCTCACCAATGACATGGAGTTCGTTGATTATTGCTTTGACTCTTCCATGTAATTGGCTTACCGTTTCGTTGGCCTTCATTGAGAGCGATTGTAGTTGTGCGACCAAGTGGTCCTTCTTTGCCCTTCTTGACTCATTGGATCCTTCGTTGAGCTCAACAAGCTTCTCCCAAAGTTCTTTTGCACTTTTGAAAGGCCCCACCTTGTTTAGTTGTTCTTTTGATAATACGCATTGAAGCGTTGTGGCGGACTTCGCATTGGCTTGCACCTTCTTCATCATCTCCTTGGTCCAATTTGTCATCGGTAGTGGCTCTCCTCTTTCATTTACGGGTGCATCGAAGCCATCTACAATACTACACCAATTTTCAATATCGTTCATGAGGTAATACTCCATCCTACCTTTCCAATAGGTGAAGTCATTGCCGTCGAAGAACGGTTGCCTTGCGGTGCTATAACCCTCTTGAAACGCCATTCTTGAATGCTCCGGTCGATGGTGAGTTCTCCCGAAACGAACCGGCTTTGATACCACTTGTTAGATCGTGGCGCATTGCTAGAGGGGGGGGGGAATGAATAGCAATTTTCGATTTCTCTACAAGAATGGTTAGCAAACACAAGAAAAATAATGAAAATGATAAAAGCAATGCTAACACCTTCGTTTACTTGGTAACCACCTCAGAAAGATGATTAATCCAAGGATCCACATGAGCGCACAATCTCCACTATGAAAACCCTCCTTCAAGGTGGAGAAAACCTTCACAAGGTTATCCTCTTCCTCTTACAAGATAGCATTGAGAATAAGAGGAAGAGCTAGAGACTTTTTGCACTAACAGCACAATGGTACCCCCTAGAACCGTACCTTTGACGTGCCAAAAAGTCACCCTTTAAATAGGGTAAAGAATAACTCCAAAAGCTGTCTAGCCCAATACCAATCGACTGCCCCTGGGGCAGTGGACTGGCCTCGCCTTAAAAGCTAGCCAACGGCTAACTCAACGGCTAGTTTTCGGGGTTACCAGTCGACTGCTCCTGGAGCAGTCAACTGATGTTACTTTGAGTTTGAGTCCTCTGCTGGCTGTCGACTAGTCCATTCCCAGTCGACTGCCCAGCTTACAAAAACACTCCTCATCACTCCGACGACCCTCCTTCACGTGTGCCTTCAAGTGTACTCCCTTGGCTTGCCCCTTGAAGTCCTCTTCCTATGGCTATCGTCCCTCGGATGCGCACGCAAGCCCTTGGCTTGCCTCCATGCCACCTTTCACGTGTGCCCTTTGAAGTCCACTTCCCATCTTGCCCTTGGAGTTCTCTTCCCTCGACTCTCGTCTCTCGGATGTGTTCTCCATGTGTGACTCTCCAAGTCCTGCAAACTCAATCACACATATCAAATAATAACACAACACCCTAACCTTAAGCATATTGACACACACATCAAAACCATGATCTTCCCGATCATACTTGGGTCGATTGCCCTAACAAAAACAACAGGTACACTCTCTAAAGAATATAAGAGTACCTAAACCTATAAAACATTTGTAAAACAACATGTATAAAGCCGAATAACAACTAAGCATGTACGAAAAATCACATGATATCACAATATCGAAACATACATGCATGTCAACCAAATGCAGCAAACATAGCTCATATAAATGCAACAATGACAAGAAAATACATAAATGCAATATATGCATATGATGCAATGACATGTGCCACCCCTGTCGCTAGTCAAGCCGCCAACACATCCCATATGTGTGACCGAGTGGGTAGGGTTGTGACAACTGTACACACTCCAAGAAATACCACTAATACATGTGATTGAGTGGACAGGATGCTGGGGAGCCAACTACTCCAAACCCCAGAATAAAGGGGGAGCTATCAACAACTCTAGTATCCCTCGAAAACAACGGTGAGGGTGTCACTGCTTCTCTAGATCTGCAACATGTGTGGCATAACAGGACAGTTGCTCGCACTCTAGCAACTACCACAACAACAAGTGGTTGAGTAAACAGACCAACTAAATGACTAACGACGACTTAATCAAATGAAAGCCAATAGTCGTTAGTATGCAACAGTGCAGGTATGGTGTATGCTACAAGATGCACGAAGAACCGGAAATCAATGATGCAACAAAATCCAACAAGTATCAACGATGCAGCGATACAACCAACCAAGTATCGAAAACCAACGATTATGCATCTACACTACTAGGTAGGATTTCTAATACCAAATAAACTTAATTGTGTTTAATGATCCTCTAATTACTCGCGTATAAGCGGTACTTTACAGAACATAAATTCAATGGAAGACTGTACAGATACGAAATTTTGAATAACTCGAAGATTAACGAAGAAAGGTATCAACGACGACAATAAACAAATAACGGCAAAGAACAAGGTCAAGCAACCTATTTAGACATAAACAACCATGCTTTAAGATAAAAGAACTACACGAGTACAAAGGAGAAGTACCCGCCTTTTAATGTAGAAGGTGTCCAAGTAAACCTCACGTCCAGGTGCTCGTATTAACTCAATGTCTTGTACCAAAGATAAAGTTTAGCCATTTATAAAATTATTAAATTAGCTAAATAAAATACTAGATATGATTAGGACAAATCCTAACTATCATACCTATTTAATTAACTCATAAATAACAACTGGTTCCTTCTTAACCTAATTGTTACCATTAGATTATTAAGTTATCTTTCCAAACTAACCTAAAGAACAACCACCAATTCAAAAGCAAAAAATACCTCTTAGCGATCCAAATCAACACCAACTCCAAAGCAAGGCTAAACACCTACTAATCCAACTCACCCAACTCCTGAATGTTGCTCACAGCAACAACCAAGATAGAGCTAAAGTTGTTCACGAGGAAGTTTCGAAATTAAATCATGTGAACAATTATACCAACATATGCATCCTTGCTACTGAGATACACCAACATAAAAACGTATCTGATTAAAATTGGGAAATTAAATGCTAGATTTTCCACCTCTATAGCCCACGACCACCACAACAACTCCTCAAGCCAACTGAAGCTTACAGCTGGGCGAACAACCACAACCAATCGATCCTCAAAAGCATAAAAGCAAGTAAGATCAACACTTACCCAATCTATGGATGCCGACGACGGGCAAAGGTCGAGGATGGGGACTACCGCTTGGTTCACGGGAAGAACGAGCAAAGATGACCTGAGATTCTCCGGCGATGGCTAAGGAAGGAAACGTCGCCGTCGCGTGCCCGTGTGAGAAGGGAATCGCAATGGAGAGGGGTTGCCGCCTAGGGTTTACACGAGGAGAGGGTTGCGTTGCGTCCGTTTGCTTGCATGCGATGATGCAGGAGCCAAGTTGTCGCCAGAACAAGCGAAGGAGAAGAGGAAGGAGAAGATGGATGTGCGTCGACGTCGAGGGCGAAACTGCTCGTGTGGCTTCGGGCAGAGACGAGGATCGGGGGAAAAAGGAAACGGGGATAGGAATAAAGGGAGGAAATTTTAGGGTTTATATTTGTTTTTGGCTCTTTGAAAAAAGGCCCTCCAAGTTCTATTAATCTCAACAAGGTCCCTAATTTTTTATTTTTAGCCTTTAAACCCTCCAAACTTTCAGTATTTAACATTCTCCCCCACTAACAAAAATTTGGTCCCTAAATTTTGCTAGCAAACCATAACAGATATTAGTCAACCTCAACAGGTACTAGTCAACAACAACAAATATCAACAACTCAGAGATAATAGAAATACTAAATAAAAACCAACCATACACATCTCAAGTAAATAGATGAGGGTAGCGAGCTCTGATCATATCCTTGAGCTCCCAAGTAGCTTCCTCATCAGAATGGTGTTGCCAACCAACTTTAACCAACTGAACTGTCTTGTTCCTCAACCGATGCTCCTTGCGGTCCAGAATCCGCATAGGTACCTTCTCGTAGGTCGCATTTGGCTGAAGTGTGACCGACACTTCCGATAAAACATGTGTAGGATCTGGTACATATTTCCTCAACATGGAAACATGAAACACATCGTGAACTCCAACCAAAGACGGTGGTAATGCTAGACAATAAGCTACTGCTCCAATCCGTTCCAGAATCTGAAACGGTCCAATGTAGCGCGGAGCTAGCTTATCTCGCAACCCAAACCGCTTCACCCCTTTCGTGGGTGATACTCGTAAGAATACGTGATCGCTCACGGAGAACTCCAAGGTTCTACGTCTCTGATCTGCATAACTCTTCTGGCGATCCTGAGTCTCTGACAGCTTGCGTTTGATAGTACAGACTAGCTCTGCGTCACGCTGAATACTTTGAGGTCCTTGCTACTGAGATTCCCCAGCCTCCTCCCAGAGGGTGGGTGTCCTGCAAGATCTACCATACAACGCATCGAAAGGTGCCATCTGAATAGCCAAATGATAGCTATTATTATAGGCAAACTCAACCAAATGCAGGTGATCCTCCCAGTTGCCTCCAAAGTCCATAACGCAGGACCTCAACAAATCCTCTAGCGTCTGAATGGTACGCTCTGACTGTCCGTTCGTTTGCAGATGAAAGAATGTACTGAATCGAAGCTTGGTACCCATGGCCTGCTGCAAACTCTACCAAAATCGCAAAGTGAAACGCGGGTCTCTATCTGATATAATGCTCAGAGGACACCGTGTAGTCTGATAATCTTACGGCAGTACAACTCTGCTAGCTTGTCTAGTGAATCTGTCCTCTGAATCCCCAGGAAATGAGCGGATTTGGTTAATCGATCAACGATCACCCAAATCACATCGTGTCATCTTCGAGACCTCGGTAATCCCACAACGAAATCCATAGTAATGTGCTCCCATTTCCACTTAGGAATAGGGATCTTCTGAAGTAATCTAGCAGGTCTCTGATGCTCAGCCTTCACCTGCTGGCACACCAGACATCTAGTAACAAAATCCGTGATGTCTTTCTTCATAACATTCCACCAGTAGGAACGTCTCAAATCTCAGTACATATGGGTTCCGCCTGGATGTATAGCAAACCGACATCGATGAGCCACCTAAAGCAACTCCTCCATGTTTGAATGTGACTTAGGTACGCACAATCTCCCTCAGAAATATAGAATACCCTTGTCATCTCATGTAAAGTTAGTCTGCTGCTCTGAGGCTATCCGGTTGCCTAGGAACTGCAGATGTTGATCACTAGCCTGAGCCTCTCTGATCCTCATCCTGATCAAAGACTGAGCAACCATAGTCACCAACAACCCTTTCTCTGTCTGACCCTGCTCCTCCTGTCCCAACTCTGAGAAGCTCTGAACTAGGTCTGTGACCATAACCCGGTGACAAGCCAAAACACTTCGGGATTTTCTGCTCAGTGCATCTGCAACCACATTAGCTTTCCCTGAATGATAGCTAATGGTATAGTCATAATCCTTCAAGAATTCCATTCATTGCTTCTGACGAAGATTCATCTCCTTCTGAGTGAATAAATACTTGAGGCTCTTGTGATTTGTGAAAATCTCAAATGTGACATCGTAGAGATGATGTCTCCATATCTTCAGGGCAAAAATAATGGCTGCAAGCTCTAAGTCGTGAACTAGATAGTTCTTCTCATGATCCTTGAGCTCACGTGAAGCATAAGAGACTATCCTTCCATGCTGCATCAAAATTGCGCCCAAACTCTGATGTGATGCGTCAGTGTAGAGTATGAAACCGTCCTCGCCTGAAGGTAACACCAAAACAGGTGCAGACACCAATCGTTGCTTGAACTCCTGAAAACTGATCTCGCAAGCCTTTGTCCAAACAAATTTCACGCCCTTTTTGGTCAGACGTGTCAACGGTGAAACAATGCTGAGAAATCCCTCAACAAATCATCGATAATAACCAGCCAATCCGAGAAAATTGTGCACCTCCTGAACTGGCTTAGGCCACTCCCAACTGGTGACAACCTCAATCTTCTGGGGATCTATGGAGATACCTCTACTGGAAACAACGTGTCTGAGAAAGCCCACAGAAGACAACCAGAAAGCACACTTGCTGAACTTCACATACAACTGCTCCCGCCGGAACGTCTCCAGAACGATGCGAAGATGGCGTGCATGTTCCTCGTCGGAACGAGAGTAAATTAGGATGTCGTCGATGAAACAATAACGAACTGATCCAAATACTCCATAAAGACTTGATTCATCAAATCCATAAATACTACAGGAGCATTAGTAAGCCCAAATGACATTACCAAAAACTCATAATGTCCCGTACCGGGTGCAGAAAGCTATCTTCTGGATATCTGAATCTCTGATCCTCAACTGATGATATCCTGATCACAAATCAATTTTAGAATACACTGAAGTATCCTTCAGCTGATCAAACAAATCTTCAATACGAGGCAGGGGATATTTGTTCTTGATGGTCACTACATTCAACTGCCTGTAATCTATGCATAACCTCATAGAACTATCTTTCTTCTTTACAAATAGAACTGACGAACCCCATGGAGATACACTAGGATGAATGAATCCCCTGTCAAGCAACTTCTGAAGCTGGACCTTTAGCTCGTCCAACTCCTTAGGCGCTATACGATATGGAGCCTTTGATGTAGGCGCAGTCCCCGGAATCAACTCAATCATAAACTCAACTTGCCTTCTGGGAGGCAAACCTGGAAGCTCCTTTGGAAATACATCCGAAAATTCTCAGAGCACTGGAACATCCGAGATCTGAGGGTTGCTGCTGTCATTAGTACTGATCAATGACAAAAGAAAACCCTGACATCCGTGCGATATAAGCTTCTGGGTCTGAAGTGCTGAGATAATAGAAATCCCATCATCTCTGGTGCCAATGAATTCTCACGAGGGTTGGTTCGGAGGCCGAAATGTGACCACCCTCGCTTGACAATCAATTGTGGCATGAAAAGCCGCCAAGGAGTCCATGCCCAGAATTATATCAAATTCTACCATCTCGAGAACTGACAGATCCACGGTGAGAGTATAATCGCCGAAGTTCAATGGACATACCTTGACTTCCTGCGTGATATTCAATACCTCACCGGATGGCAGAGACACTGATAGACGTTGTGATCTAAGGGTAGGCAACCTACTAATCTTTCCCATAAAGAACTGTGATATGAAAGAACTAGAACTACCGGTATCAACAAGTAATTCTGTAGGAAATGCATAAACGGAAATCATACCATGGAAGACCGATCCATCGGCTCGCTGTGCCTCCTCTCTGGTAACTGCATAAACTCGACCTGTCTCTGGCGCTGGAGGTGGAAATGCTAAAAACTGCTGAGGCTGAGAAGATGAAGGTCCGACAGTCTGCTGGGGCTGATATCCAGAAGGCCCAACCGACTGCTGAGACTGATAACCGGAAGCTCCCGCCGACTGCTGATGCTGATAAACTGCAGGCTGGTATGCCAGGTATGGCTGTAGATTGTACGACCCCGTCCCAGAATACTGAGACGCCGCTGGTGACGGGTACTCATGCCCAGGCATACAATATATCTGAACTGGTGGAGGAACTGCCTGCTGACGTCTTGTCTGCTGCTGTTGAGATGACGTCTGAGTCTAACGACTGACTCGCTGTGGCCTCTGCTGTCCTGATCGGCCACCTTGAGGAGTAACTGCTACCAACTTATGCTGAGCCTTTAAAGGACAACCTCGACTCTCATGACCCGGAAGCTTACGATAATAACAGATGGGGTGCTCTAGGGGACAATCTGGTCTGCTGTAGTCCCTAGATCCACACTGAAAATAATGAGCCCCACCAGTAGCAGACCAGCGGGTCTCATGAGAACCCTGTGACGATCCTGCTGAAAACCATCCAGAATTCTAGGGTCGAGACTGAGGCTCAGATGTCTCCTGCGTACTCTGACTCCTGCTACTGTGCTTCTGTCCAACAGTCTGCTATTTTTGTGTCCCTGCTGAACCCTGAGTTGTCTCCACCCCATTCTCGTGGACGACGATCATGGGGGAGGCCAGAGGAGGCCAAGGGGGACACGGGTCAGGAGGTTGAGAGGCCCACCAGAGTGGAGCCGACTGGTCGGGGATCAGCTCACCAGGACCCTTTGGGTGAGCTGAGACCTCCACCACTGAGAGTACCTCCTCCTTATCCGATAGCAGTTCCAGTCGTACCCTTAGAGGCAGGTTCATCAGTGCCACCAATGGCAGTTCCTGGAGTGCCATCAGTGGTACCCTACCCAAGTGGGTTGGCTTCTGGACAGAACTCAGATTCCTTTACTGGCAGCGTCTGTGAAGGGTCATTTCACACTGTTCCATGGGGAACCAGATCCGTATGCTACTCGTGCCTGGTTATAGACATTGGAGGGAACCTTCAGCTATATGACCCTCACAGACATAGAGAAGGTGGAGTTGGCTATATATCACCTTCGAGATCAGGCCGTCACTTGGTGGAATATGCAGAAGAATATTATTGGTGGATGGCCAATTACTTGGGTTTTTTTTCAGGAAGCTTTTGAGGGAAAGTATTCCTGCTGTGTTTCGTACAGCCCGACGGCATAAGTTTCTTGCTCTTCATTAAGGAGATCGCTTAGTTATGGAGTATGAGGCGGAATTTAATCGCCTGACGAATTTTTGTCCTCAGTTGGTGGCTACAGAGGACGAGCGGACAATACTGTTCACGCTGGGCCTAGCTGGATATATCTAGTTACGTATGTCTGGATGAGCTCCTACTTCTTATCGAGAGGCTCTGGATTGGGCTCTACACATCGAGATGATCCAACATCGGTTGCATGATGATAAGAAGAAAGGAAAGCAGACAACTCAGGGTTCAGCAGGGACACAGAAACAAAAATTGTCATGCCCCAGAGGCACATGCCTACTCGATAATCGAGCAACATCTCCCTTGTATGACAGACAAGTTGGGACATATAATACATCATCTCCTTAAATAAGATGGCTTAGCCATCAAAACTGGAAAATAAATTACACATCCATGTAGTTTATAATAATAAAAATGATAAACATAAACTAAGCTTAAATATTTCAAACTGTTAATGTCTTTTAACCGAAATAAAACTAACGGAAAGTCCGAATACAAAGAAACTCCAACAAAAATTCCAAAATGCACATATCTCTACTACGACAATATCGAACTAATAAAACATCTACGGTCCATGACGTAAATGTGAAAACAACGAAAATGCAAAAATAACTACTATGATGGTAACACCATATATGGAAACAAACTCAACACCGTGGGAATGACAACTGGATCCTCTCCTGACTCCAAGAAATGCAACTACCTGCTATCTGAAATAAAAAGAAGAAGCAGGGGTGGTGAGCCCGGGTGGACTCAGCGGGTATATGAATAGACAATAGCATGGCATAATCAAGCTGTAATAAGTAGAGAAAATAACAGGTACAGTCTCTAATGGATATAAGAGTACCTAAACCTATAAAACATCTGTAAAACAACATGTTATAAAGCCGAATAACAACTAAGCATGTACGAAAAATCACATGATATCACAATATCAAAACATACATGCATGTCAACCAAATGCAGCAAACATAGCTCATATAAATGCAACAACCACAAGAAAATACATAAATGTAATTTATGCATATGATGCAATGACATGTGTTATCCCTGACGCTAGTCAAGCTGCCAACACATCCCATCTATGTGACCGAGTGGCTAGGGTCATGACAATAGTACGCACTCTAACAAATACCACTAATACATGTGATTGAGTGGACAGGATAGTGGGGAGCCAACTGCTCCAAACCCCGAGAATAAAGGGGGAGCTATCAATAGCTCTAGTATTCCTCGAAAACAATGGTGAGAGTGTCACTGCTTGCCTAGAGCTGCAACATGTGTGGCATAACAGGATAGTTGCTCGCACTCTAGCAACTACCATGACAACAAGTAGTTGAGTAAACAGAGCAACTAAATGACTAACGACGACTTAATCAAATGAAAGCCAATAGTCGTTAGTATGCAACGATGCATGTATGATGCATGCTACAAGATGCATGAATAACCGAAAATCAACGATGCAACAAAATCCAACAAGTATCAACGATGCAGCGATACAACCAACCAAGTATCGAAAACCAATGATTATGCATCTACACTACTAGGTAGGATTTCTAATGCCAAATAAACCTAATTGTGTTTAATGAACCTCTAAGTACTCGTGTACAAGCGGTACTTTATAGAATAGAAATTCAACGGAAGACTGTACGGATACAAAATTTTGAATAACTCGAAGATCAATGAAGAAAGGTATCAATGGCGACAATAAACAATCAACGACAAAGAACAAGGTCAAACAACCAATTTAGACATAAACAACTATGCTTTAAGATAAAAGAACTGTTGGTGCTGGAAGCACCAGATTGAACCTTGGTTTTGATAATGGCAAAGAGTTCATATGTTAAGGTTATATTGTGATCTAATAAATCTGTTAAGTGTGCAGGAAAAGTCCTAGGCGAGCTAGGCACGAAATCTTGGTTTGAGGAATTGGGCAATAAGTCCTGGCCGAGGGCTGGGCACCGAAGACCTGACTGAGGGTTGGGTAATAAGTGTTGGTAGTGGACTGGGCACCGAAGACCTAACCAAGGGTTGGGCAATAAGTCTTGGTCGTGGACTGGGCACCGAAGACCTGACCGAGGGTTGGGCAATAAGTCCTGGTTGTGGACTGGGCACCGAAGTCCTGATCTGGAAGATTGGGCAAAAGTCCAACCGGAGGAGCCGGTTGGCAAAAGGTAAATTCTCCTGAGAGGAGTAGGCGAGCATGTGTTCCCCAGAAGAAGGAACATTAGGCGTCGGTTCGACCTAGGGTTCCATTTGGGATGCCCAAAGTCAGAACCAAGACAGCGCAGACTGTTATTTGTATTTAATTTATCTATTACTATTGCTTTGGAACTAACCCTGGTTGTAGGAACAAAGGAAGGAGTTTTCTGCATCCCAGGCGCCTGAGAGGACTCAGGCACCCGAGAATATAGGCGCCCTAGATGGGTGATTCCAACAGTCTGAGAAGCTGAGCCTCCACGTTAGTAAGGGAGGAGCCCGTGATATACAGGTGCCCTAGACGTCCCAGGCGCCCTGGATGAAGGGATAAGCGCTGGCCGAATCTACTGATGAGGACGCGCACGGATAGGCTACGTGGCAGGCGCCCTACATCAACAGGGGCGCCCTGGACGTCTGTATAAAAAGGGGTTCACCCCCTTGCTTCAAGAGAACAATTTTTCAACTCAAGCACTCAAGCGCTCAGTTCAGTTTTCTCCGTACTAGAGTTTCAAGCGCCAACAACGCTCCAGAATGACGACTCGCTGCTCCGATCGTCAATTCCATTTCCGATCATCGGTATTTCTTTTTAAGTGCTTAAATTTAATTCTGTATTCGTGCTTCAACTATTGTAATATTTTCCAAAATATAGAATTTGATAGATCGACTGGCGTGCTAGAGGGGGGGGGGGGTGAATAGCACTTTTNCCAATACCTCATAATGATGAGCTATCAGTTGAACCTAAAACAACACCACCTCTTCGTAGGTCTGATAGGACACGCAATATTCCAGAGAGATACGGATTTCTCATAAGTGAATCGAACGACGTGTTACTCATAAGCGATGACGAACCTATCAGTTATGAAGATGTTCTGAAATGTTCAGAAAGGGACAAATGGCTCGAAGCCATGAAGTCGGAAATGGATTCCATGTACGAAAATCGAGTATGGGACTTGGTTAACCCACCTGAAGGGATTAAGCCCATAGGGTGCAAGTGGGTTTTCAAGAAGAAAACCGACATGGAAGGTAATTATGCTTAAATCCATTCGGATGCTCCTGGCCATAGCAGCTCATTATGATTATGAGATATGGCAAATGGATGTGAAAACAACTTTCCTTAATGGAAACCTGCTTGAGGATGTATACATGATACAACCTGAAGGTTTCACATCGGTTGATAAAACCAAAGTATGCAAGCTTCGACGATCCATATATGGACTGAAGCAAGCATCTAGGAGCTGGAACATCCGTTTTGATGAGACAATCAAAGAGTTTGATTTCTCACAAAATCCTGACGAACCTTGTGTGTACAAGAAGGTTAGTGGGAGTGCAGTCGTATTCCTAGTATTATATGTCGATGACATTTTACTTATAGGAAACGATATATCAGTTTTACAGACAGTTGAAATTTGGTTGTCCAAAACTTTCTCCATGAAAGACCTGGGAGAAGCAACCTATATCCTTGGGATTAGAATCTATAGAGATAGATCAAAACGGTTGCTTGGTCTTTCGCAGTCTACATATATAGACCGAGTGCTAAAAGGGTTTAGCATGTCGGAATCCAAGAAAGGTTACCTTCCCATCAGGCATGGGATCAACCTTTCAAAGTCTATGTGTCCGCGCACAGAAGACGAGAGGATTTGCATGAATAAGATTCCCTATGCATCCGCGATAGGATCTATCATGTATGCTATGTTATGTACAAGGCCCGATGTATCGTATGCTCTGAGCGTCACGAGCAGATACCAATCTGATCCAGGAATGGATCATTGGGCGGCTGTCAAGACAATCCTTAAGTACTTAAGAAGAACTAAGGATGTGTTCCTAATATATGGAGAAGGAGATATGGTAATACGTGGGTATACGTGGATACGTATTTACTTTGAATGGAGGCGCAATAAGTTGGAAGAGTTCCAAATAAGACACCGTAGCGGATTCTACCACGGAAGCAGTCTGGATCAAGAAGTTTGTCTCAAAACTTGGTGAGGTTCCAACCATT
This sequence comes from Boesenbergia rotunda, assembly GCA_024364735.1. Classification (NCBI taxonomy): domain Eukaryota; kingdom Viridiplantae; phylum Streptophyta; class Magnoliopsida; order Zingiberales; family Zingiberaceae; genus Boesenbergia; species Boesenbergia rotunda. The sequence continues at coordinate 646,690 of JAGFNQ010003694.1, read as the reverse complement.
GATGAAGCAATACCGGTTTATTGCGACAACAATGGAGCTATTGCACAAGCAAAGGAACCAAGGTCTCATCAGCGATCCAAACACGTGCTTCGCCGCTATCATCTGATCAGAGAGATTATAAGTAGGAATGATATACAAATTGAGAAAATTCCCACTGAAAGGAATTTAGCGGATCCTTTAACTAAGGCCTTGCCTCAACAAGTTTGAGGGTCATGTTAGAGCCTGTGGTATTGGATACCGTAGCGATTGGCATTAGGCCAAGTGGGAGTTTGTTAGTGATATGAGAGAAGTGTCCTAAGGCAATCGCCTTATGATTGTAAATATTTATTTTAATAAATGAAAATTCACTATTTGAGTATACATGTTTGTGTATTTGATTGGGATCTTAAACTCATCTACTAAATGTCCGCAATACAATTCACAGCATAAGAGAATTTGTGATGAGATCACAACTAGTGATTATCTCTACATGTGCAATTGTGAAGTATTGAAAATATCCCTAGTCGATGAATTGATAAAAATGGACAATATCAATTCTGTTGAGACTAGCATGGGTTATTTTCTAATCAGCTGATTCTCACTGGCTGGTGACATTGGGATGTCCGGAGATAAACATGGATTCTAGTTAAGGGAACTAGTTCATTGGAGTGACTAGCTGTAAAACTTCATATGGTAATCTATATAGATATGTCAGTGAAGTTCTTACTGCAGCTTAAGTGCGATGTTCCTTTGACTTGCGGTGTTCAAGTCATCTTGGTCATGGAGACTTATACTTTAACATCTTAAGCAAGCATCTCCAAGGAGGTATGGACCCAGGATGATTGGGTATAAGCCGAAGTGCCCGAAGATGTTTGAACAGCCTACAAAGGATTCACCACTCCTTGCGAGGAGATGTATACCCAGGCCTATCGTCGGATTGTTACTCAAAGCCTCTGGCCAGAGCATGTCATGTTTAGAGTATGAGTCTCTTAAATACATGAGAGTAATTAGAAATCCAAAGGACGAGAAAGACACTACTTGGGCTAGGTGTGACGTAGTCAGCCTAGTGGGGACTGACACAAATAGACCGTGTCCTGAACCAAGTGGGTATAAGATGGTGAAGGGAATGGGGCACGATTCATTAGAGCTGCTGAAGGGTTTCAGAATTACTTCTGAGGTCAAACCGTTGATCTTTCGATTAATTGGGGGTCATGATGTACTACTAGGTGCCACTAATGATCGTTCTATAATTAGTTGATTATAGACGGCCAACATAAATCGAAAGCCTATTTAGTCACACGCACTACGAATAATCTGAGAGATTTAAAATGAGTTAAAAATTGTATTTTTCGATCAAGAGAAATAAGTCGAATCTGAGTTAATCAGAGGCGCAACGGAAACTTAAAATGGCTAAGTCTTTTGAAGGCTTATCGGGCGAATTAAATGAGTTTAATTCGCGATCGGTTCGGCTCGGTTTAGCCGGCCAAAGAGGGTGTTAACCCCCTTTGGTTTGGCCGGCCACAACAAGGGGAAGAAACCAATTTATTTGGTTTAATTAATAAAATAAATCTAGCGCGATTTGTTTTATAAATTATGGATAAATAAATTTGTGTAGAGAAATTTATATAAATAAATTTATAGAAATTTATTCTTTTATGGAAATTAAAATGGTCCATGGAATGGTTTATTTTAATTTTATAAAATCAATTATGAATTGATTTTTTCATAAAAAGAAAGTTTATAAATTTCTTGTAAAATTTATTCCATAATTAAAGGAGAGATGAATTTGTTTTATTATAAAGTTAGTTATAATAAAACTTGGTTTAAACGGAATAATTCATAAGAGAATTTATAAGATAAATTTCTTATGAAAACTAATTCCGTTAATTCCGTTAAAAGAGAGACTTGGCAAGGGAGAGGCTACTATATAAAGGAACCAAAGGCAAGCCTTGAATTCCAAGCAATAGAGCTATCAAGAGATTAACTCTCTCCCTCTCTCTCTTTTATTCTCTCTTCTTTCTTCCCTTTAGGGTCGGCGCCCCTTAGGGCATCCTAGGGCCGGCGCCCTCCTTGAGAGCTAGGGCCGGCGCACCTCCAACCTTTGGTTGCCGTGAGCCATCAAGAAGAAGGAGAAGCCAACCAAGAAGAAGAAGAAGTGGATCACATCTCCTTCCTTCCCGAAATTTCGATTCCGGTTCTTGGCGGTTAGTTTCCATTCTTTTCTCTTGTTCTTCTAGTTGTGCCTTTAGAGAATCTAGTAGTTCTCGTCGGCACAAAACTCGTGACTTTGCGAAGTCATCCCGAAGAGAACTCGGCGTGGACGCGAATAGAGGCGAAGCTTCCAAGGGATGCTACGGTTGGATCTCGTCCCTTTTCTTCGAGTTACGCGAGGTACAAAGTAAATTAGTTTACTTTTCCGCAATGTTTTAATTTATGATTACGTCCACACATCATAAGGTCGCATGCTAGATACGTGGTTAAAATAATTTGTGAAATTATTTTATGCTAATTCTTCCGCTGCACGTAAAATTTTAAAATATTATGAACCCGTATCCTTGTCAACATGCACCCGGTCCCAACAAGCTGGAGGCTTGTGTGCACCCGAGGGAACATGGTATAGCAGGGACGATGAGCCGAGGGGCGCGAACTTCGAGGCATGCGTGAAGGATGGCATGGAGGCAAGCTGGAGGCTTGTGTGCATCCGAGGGATGAGAGCCAATGATGAAGAAGGCGCGAAGGCAACAGTCGAGGTTGCTAGTAAAGAGTCAATTGAGTCATGAAGGAACGAGAGCCGAGGGAGGAGGACTCCAAGGGCGAGCCGGGAAGTGGACTTCAAAGGGCACACGTGAAGGGTGGCATGGAGACAAGCCAAAGGAAGGCTTGTGTGCGCATCCGAGGGACGATAACCGGTGGAAGAAGACTTCAAGAGGCAAGACAAGGGAGTGTACCTGAAGGCACACGTGGAGGAGGGTCGTTGTAGTGAGGAAAAGGGTTTGCATAAGCTAGGCACTCGACTGGGAATATAACAGTCGACTGCCAGCACAAACAGAAACTCACAGAAGGTTTTCGACCCTGGACCAGTCGACTGCCCTGGGAGCAGTCGACTGGTAAGTAGCCAAAATTCGAACGTTGAGCTGCAACGGTTGAATCTGAGTGGGGGCAGTCGACTGCCTTGGGAGCAGTCGACTGGTAGGGTATTTTCCAGCCTTGAGCTTTATTTAAAGAGGCTCAGGTTTGGCTGGAAACCTCTGACGAAATAAGCTTGGTTAAGGCTTGTTAGTAGTCTTAGTTCTCAGAAAGTGTACTTGGGTTTGTGACGAGGTTTCTCCAACCACAAGGAGCTACACGAGCTAGCTGGAGGGCATCCGGGGAGTGATCCGCCGAAGGATCGAGGGATCATCCACCTCACGGATTATCGTGGAGTAGAAACTTCATCTCCGAACCATGTAAATAGGTATTGTTAGCATTGTTTAGTTGTTAGTCTTGTTTTATTATATTTTCGCTTGCGCACTAACAATGTAGGTAGAGAAGAAAACAAAAAATTGCTATTCACCCCCCCCTCTAGCAAGACATCATCGATCTAACAAGTGGTATCAGAGCGAAGAACCGTTCTTGTTGGAATAACCGCCAAGGGAGCACAAGCTAGAGGAGAAAAATGATGGAAGACAAGCTAGGGGATGATATCAACACATCACCCTCCTATGACCATGAAGATTTTGGATATTGGAGGGCAAAGATAAAGACTTGGCTTGGAATGGATTGGGAGTGTGTGATGACAATAGAGGAACCATTCGAAGTTCCAAAGGATAAGCACGGAAAGAAGCTTCGTCCTAGATATTGGACTAAGGAGCAACAAGAACAAGCTAGGGCAAATGAGAAGGTAATTGGTATATTAACAAATATTTGTCTAACAATGTTTTGAGTAGCGTAGGGGAATATAAAAATGCCTATGAGTTATGGAATAAGCTAGAAGAATTTCATCAAGTGAAGTGGAAGAAGAAAGTGAGAGGTCGTCCACGTCATCAAGGGAAGAGGAAGAGGTCACCACCTCAAGGATTGAGGGGGAGGAGAGACTCACTTCCATACCGGAGCAAGAAGAAACTTCTACCTCCACCAAAGCAAGAATAAAAGACCACATCATTTTCTTTGGGTGCAATGAAAAGGGACACTACAAGGACAAGTGTCCAAATGGTAAGAAAAAGGAGATAAATCCTAAACCCATTTCAATTTCTTTTAAATCTAACATGGGTTGTAGGAATGGAGAAGCCCAAGAGAAAAGAAAGAAAATTAGATGCTTCACATGTGGAGAACTATGGCATTATCACACAAAGTGTCCAAGGAAAGGAGAGCTAAAGAAAATGGAGCAATTGAGAAGATAGGAGAAGGAGGAAAGGAAGAAAAGAAGCTCACATCAAGGGGGAGCTCCAAGGGTAAGGGAGGTAATCCCTAACTTTACATTAAAATGTAATTCACACTTAAGTTCCTCCATGCATGCTAGAATAAATGAAAAATGCTTACTTGTGCATAATCATAGATTTAAATATCATGATAGGAGTAGGGTTAACAAGGTAGATTAAAATCCTCGAAAGGTCATGCATCATGATAAACCCAAGACCTTTGCACCTAAGGATCAAGGCATAAATCCCAAGAAAGGGAGACATATGCCTAGGAAGATGGGTAGGTCTAGGAATGTCCAAGGTAGACATGTGGATTCTAGGTTTAGAAGTCTAGAAAGGGAAAATCAAGCCTTGAGGGTAAGGCTTGATAAATTGAAAAAGACCCTAGAAAGATTCACCGTTAGATCTAAGGGTTTAGATATGGTGTTGGGTAGTCTAAAACCCAACCATGATAGATTGGGGTTGGGATACCGGTCTAAGGTCTCCAATGCCAATGGAAAGAAGTATGCTAGGATAGCATATAATTATGGCAAGAAGGAGAAGTTCAAGAATGGCAAGGGGATGCCATCAGAAGGTAAAAAGGATGACTTAACCAAGGATAAGGTGACTGAGGTTAAGAAGGTTAGGTTTGTAGGCCAAGAATTGTTGATGTAGTCTGACCCTGATTGTTATTTTGGTGTTGACATCGATTTTAGTTTAGGTTGATGATTATGATTATGATTAAGTCCTGGTCGTGGACTAGGCATACCTAGTGGGACTAGGTTTGATGAAATCCTAACTTGGAGGGTTGGGTGTGAGAAAATCCTAGCTTGGAGAGCTAGGTGTGGAAAATCCTAACCTGGAGGATTAGGTGTGGAAAAATCCTAGTTTGGAGGGCTAGGTGTGAAAAGTCCTAACCTGGAGGGTTAGGTATGGAAAAATCCTAGCTTGGAGGGTTAGGTGTGGAAAAGTCCTAACCTGGAGGGTTAGGCGTGGAAAATCCTAGTTTGGAGGGCTAGGTGTGAAAAGTCCTAACCTGGAGGGTTAGGTGTGAAAAAGTCCTGGCTTTGAGGGTCAGGTCCTAGCTTGGAGGGCTAGGTTGATGAAATCCCGGCTTGGAGGGCCAGGTCCTAGCTTGGAGGGCTAGGTTGGATGAAATCCTGGCTTGAAGGGTCAGGTCCTAGCTTGGAGGGCTAGGTTGGATGAAATCCTGGCTTGAAGGGTCAGGTCCTAGCTTGGAGGGCTAGGTTGGAGTCCCTGGATCGGTCTGGTGACCAATTAGGGAAGTTGGCACGGTGCTCCTTCGTGGATCGGACCGATCCAGCGATGACTGATCGGACTAGTGACCGATCAGGGAGCACCCAGTGAGGTTGGGAACCTGTTGCTCGGCTCCTGATCGGTCTGGTGACCGATCAGGGAGCATGCAGTTCGCTCACTGCTCTGCTCCTGATCGGTCTGGTGACCGATCAGGGAGCATACAGTGGGTTTTGGTTCCCCTTGCTGCTTGGCTCCTGATCGGTCTGGTGACCGATCTGGAACACTGTTCGGATCGTTCTGGTGAATGATCAAGTGTCGTGAGTTCCTCACTATGACCGATCAGGATGGAACCTGATCGGTCTGAGCATGCCCTGATCGGTCTGGTGACCGATCAGGAGGGTTGGACTGCGAAGCTAAGAAATCACGCTGCAAAGGGGTGGATCGGACTGGTGACCGATCCACAACCTGGGATCGGTCTGGTGATCGGTCCCAGAGAAATCACGATTTTTGATTGAGCGTTGGGGACCGATAAGGATGGAGCCTGATCGGTCTGAACCCACCCTGATCGGTCTGGTGACCGATCAGGAGGCTCTCTGATCGGTCCGGTGACCGATCAGGAGGCTCTCTGATCGGTCCGGTGACCGATCACTTTAATTCAAAATGCACTGTCAGACACTCTGATCACGTCTGAACACATCTGATTCATCTGCGCTTAATCTCTGATACTTGATTCACTGCTGATTTGCTGTGCTAATGCTCTGATTAAGTGTGCAGGTGACAGGGATGAATTCAAACACTCAAGGAGAGTCAATGGAGGTCTTTCCTTGGAGCAGGTTTGTCCATTTGCCATCTCAGGTTGCTACGGTTGCTGGCGCTACTGGAGCTACTGACTGGGGCTAGGCTGAGGGAACCTCAGGGAGTCCAGGAGAGCTCAGTGGTAGGCTGGTGGTTGCAGGTGAGCAGCTGGAGGCTGCAGTGAGGTGGTGACCTGATGATCGATGAGCGAGACTTAAGGGCTTTTGGTGGCGAACAAGTCTCAGGAATGTGACAGCTTGTGTTCTAGCAACATCTTATGTTTTTGCTTTTGCGACAACTCTGTTCCATCATCTTGAGCAAGCGACTGTGATCTCTGAAGCAACCTCTGTTACTTGAGCATTTGGAAGAAGAACCAGGAAGCTTGGCGAGTCCATCAGCGAGAAGACACGAAGAAGGGAGTTCTTGCGTGAGATCTGTGCTGGGTGGGGCTTGGTGAGAAGTTTGCTTGGGTTCTTGCTATCCTAAGTGCTCTGTAAGATCCTTCTTGTGTTTCATTGTGCTTAAAACTTTATCCCTGTTGAAACGCTGTGGAGAGGTTACTCCACCGAGAAGGAGGTTGCATTTTATCCGGATTTACCGGGGCTTGATCTGCCAACGATCAACGGATCGCCCACCTTAAGAGCACACCAAGGAGTAGGGACAAGTTATCCCCAAACCTTGTAAATCCTCTTGTTAGCGTTTTGCATTTGTGCTTAGCTTAGGGTTCATTTCTGCATACTCTGTTTTCCTTTAGCTTCCGCTGTGCTACTAAACATTTGAGGTGCAGAAATTTGCAAAGTGCTAAAGTTTTGGTGTCTGGCTACATTCACCCCCCCTCTAGCCATCCAAGTTCCAACAAGAATAACCAGGGGCACACCGGTGTGGTCTAGTATGGGTTGAGTCACCTAGGGAGGTGGCTAAGGCTAAGAGCTCAAGGGGGAACTTGATAAGTACCATTTTATTGATTATTTTAGTTGCTAAAATCCATGTTTGACCCATGTTTTACTTGCTTAATTGTGATTTTACCCTAGGTTTTAGAACTTCCTTTTATTTTGGACTTAATTGCAAATTTGCACATATTTGAATTATTTGACCACTAAATTTTTGATCTATTTTTGTAGGCATGAAAGGTTCAAGGACCTAGGGCATACTGGGTTAAACTTGAGTCGGAAGTGGACCCAGATCGAGTTATCAAGTTTCGGATTAATCTGGGTCGTCCGATTCAAAAGCGGCTAGATCTGAGCCATCCGGGACCATCTGAAGCAATCCGAGCTAGGGTTAGGGTTGATCAAGCATTATGATCAAGATCTGAAGGTTTCATCCCAATCAGAGCTCAATCAACCGTTGGATCAAGCTCAGAGGGCTCTAGATCGTCCATTCAAAGATTAGGTTGATCTGGACCATCCGTTGTGCATCTGGAGGATCGGAGCTACCACGAGGCAGATCCTGACCCCTGATCAACATCCTCAAAGTTTGGCTCAAATCAGAGCAAGATCAGCCGTTGGATTTTCTCAATTCAATCTGAGCCGTCCATTGCTATCTACTTAATCAAAATGCGCCCCAGTTTCTTCCTTGTCGCGTCCTCGCCGCAGCTCGTTTCCTTCGTTTTCTTCTTCGTTTTCTTCAGCAAGTTCTTCATCCGAAGGCGTGGCCTCATCAATTCCGATCTTAGAGCAAGTTCTAGATCGACGGGAAGAGCTTGAAGTGAAGAATCCAGCTCTAAATTGCCCAAAAAACAAAGCTGAGTTGGATTGGTTCGTAGAGTGCTTTTTCCCAGCGATTTGTTGCGCTTACGGGTCCGAAGCTCGCCCTTGTGTGACGGCAAGGAGTCCTTGAGCTAGGAGAGGGGATTGATGATAGTTTCCTTTATGAATTTCTGTTAATTAGCTGTAGTTTCAATTTCTGCCACTGTTCTGTTTCTGTAATTCGAATCAGCTGCTTAGTTTCATTTCTGATTTGTTTCTGCCATAATTAAGTTTTGAATCTTCAAGTTAGTTAGCTAATGAGTTTGTTTAGTGCACAATTGCTTTTAATTTTAGTTTAATTCCTGTTTAGCTGCTTGCGTATCAACTTAACTGTTGCGTGCCAGTTATGTAGCTGCGTGCCAAGTTTCACTTCTGCACATCAGACGTTTCAGTTCTATTTCACTAGTTTTTGGTCAAGTAATTATCAGCCTTTTTAAGCTTACCTGAACCTAGATTATTGACTTGCATTTAGTTGCATTTGCCAGTTTAGCATTTGATCAGTTGTTGCCAAATTCTGCAGTCAAGTACTTAAGCTCTGCACCTTTCGTTTCTGCACTTTCCCTTTCTGAAATTGAGTTGATTCTGCACAATGGTTTTTGGAATCAGTTGAGCTTGGAATCAGTTCTTGCAGTCATTGCATTTCTGAATTGTTAGAATTAGTTTGGCACAAAAGTTTCAGCTTGTGCACAAGAATCTCCCTTGCGTGCCAAGTAGTTTGGGAACTATTTTGCATCAGTTTTTTTTACTTATCTCTTGGTGTATGATAGTGTTGGAAGTAAATTGATATCGTATTAAGCATCTCTGAATTTTCCTTGCATTAGTTGGCTTCCAAAACTTGTAGATAGTTTGAGTTGAGTTTGTTTTAAGTTTGATTGCTAAATTTTGTAGCTAGCATTAGTTTTAAGTTGTTTGCTTGCGAAAACTACCAGTCACTGCTTTTATTCATTTACTTAGCATCTGTGTTTGCAATTAGTAATCAGAATTGTTTTCCAAAAGTCAGTTAAGTCCCTTGGCTGTGTAGGTTTCAAATTGCTTGAGTTGGTAGTTGTCTTACACTTTGTTTAGTTCATTAGTTTAGTTCCTTTATTTTTATTGCACTCTCATTTCTGCATTGCAACAACCCCAGATTTTATTTAAAACCCAAAATTCACAAACGACACATAAATACAAGCGCAAATCACACAACATCAACTAGCCCTAGGAAAAATACGACCTGTGACCCCTTTACTACGTTTCCATATTTTGATTGCAAAAAGGATTTCCAGCTTCATATAAATATCTAAATTTGAGACCCACATTCGTGACAGTCTATTTTGGGTCCGTCAGAGCTCTAGGAGCCTTTGGGATCCATGGTAAATGGATCTCAGGAGATGTTTTTCTAGGAAGTCTTGGTGGACTATGAAATGTGCCAAAAGGGTTGGAAGACTAAGGTAAGTCTTAATCCTAGGGAATTGACACATTAAAAGGAAATTTATGGAGAAAAAGTTGAAAATCGGATTATATTTGATAAAAATTAGGGGTAACGTGTAAATGCCATATAACTAGGTACTAGAAATGTAATATGGTCAGATATGAGAAGATACATCAAGGAAAAGTCAAAATTAGGACTTTTGAAGAGGTTTAAATGATACAATTTAGGAAGGTTTGAGTTTCATGCCAATCATAGTATCTGGAGTAGATTTGTTTGAAAACATATTTTTTCCAAGTAGACATAGGTTCCACAAATCTCTCCACGAAATTTTAGATTTTTTGTAGATTTGTGGAATTAATTAGACATTTCTGAATTTAGGTTGAAAAACTGAAAGTCAGGTACCAGTCGACTGGTTCAGGACTAGTCGACTGGTCCAGGTGAATTCAAGCCTAGGGAACCTTCTGTTCGGGTTGTCAGTCGACTACCCCTGGGGCAGTCAACTGATCCGTAAGATTAAGTAGAAAAGGGATATTGGATAATAAGAATTTGCAAAATTAGAAGCATAAGAAAGGGACATGTTATATTATGAGATTATATATCATGGCTTGATAGTATATGGGGTGAAGGTCATAAATTACTATTAGATGATAGGATATGATCTTAAATTAGAATCCTTGTTTATGCTCCATGAATAAATTTTTGCCTCATGATTTAATGGTAATTGGATGAAATGAAAATGACCATGTTTAAGGAAATTAGGATTTGTACCAAAAGTCAAACACATTTGATATTTCTCATGGAACCATATTTTTCTAGGATAGGGTATATCCTAACAAATGTGCTTGCAAATTTTTAGGTTTTTTCGGGTTTTCTAGAATAGTCTAGAGGTTTCTGAAATTAGGCTGGAATTTTAGAAGTTGACTGTATCAGTCGACTGGCCAGGGGCAGTCGACTAGTAAGTCTGTGTGTTGATTTCTGAGGGGCTTTTCAGAAATCAAGTAAGTTCTTTTTGGCATTAGGGGTAGGGTTGCTTGGGGTAATCCTTTGATGGTGTCAAAGGGGGAAGAACTTGGGGTGTTAAGTTAAGATTAACTTGACAAAAGAAAATGTGTGATGTTAAGTTGGGTAGAACTTAACTTGCATTTATGGTGTTAAGTTGGGTAGAACATAACCTGATGATTGGTTGTGAAAATTGAAAACTAGGAGAGAGCATAGGTTAAGGGGGAGATTGCCCCTTGGTTGCTATGTTTTAATTTTCATAGGTAGTTTTGGGTTTTGTGTCAAACTTGGGAATGGTGATAGATACATTGTTGAATGTATTTTTCCCAAGTAGGTATGGGTACCACAAACTTCTCCACAAAATTTTAGAATTTTTGGAGATTTGTGGAATTAGTTATGCATTTATGAAGTTGGGTCAGAAATGTTGAAAATTGGTTTTTCAGAGTATCAGTCAACTGGCCTAGGGGGCAGTCGACTGGTAAAGGCTGGAAATGGGTTTCAACTGTTGAAAAGTGTCCAATTGGTGTGAAACAAGTGTAGAACCTTGTGGGGGGTTAATACACTGTGTTTATAATCATTCAAAGGTTAAAGAGTCCAATAAGGGGGAAATTATTGGATCTTTTTGATGTTAGGCAAAGGGGGAGAAATGTTGGGTTTAATTTGGGAAACCAAACACGCCTTTGCAAGAAACCCTAGGTCTAGGGGGAGCCTAGGTGAAGGGGGAGCATGGTTGCTCCATTCTTGGCGTAAGGGGGATCTTGGAGGGGTTCTTAAAAAGCCTTTGTAAGTCCAATGTAGGGGGAGCCTTGGGATAGGTTTTAAAAAGTCCGTTTTGGTAAAAGTCCTAACTCTTGAGAAGGTTAGGTGTGGGATGCCTTGGGATAGGATCCATACATTGTTTGCATTGCATATGCATTGACGGTGTAAGTCCAAGATGGAGTCTTGGCAACATAAGTCCAAATGGTTGTTTAGCATTGTTATTGCTATTTGTTTTTCCTAACTTAAACGTATTGCCAAACATCAAAAAGAGGGAGATTGTTGAGGCAATCTATGGTCCGGAGTGACCATGTGTTTTGATGTTTGGGCAAAGGGTTTAAGTTAGATTTTTCCTTGTGTTCTAATATGAGTATGTGAGTGTGCAGGTTGTGCAGGTTACACATATTGACTTAGCTGGATGGCTTCGGTACGATGAAGGGTGGCATGGAGACAAGCTGGAGGCTTGTGTGCACCCGAGGGACCATGGTATAGCAAGGACGATGAGCCAATGGGTGCAGACTTCGAGGCATGCGTGAAGGATGACAGGGAGGTAAGATGGAGGCTTGTGTGCATCCGAGGGACGGGAGCCAAAGATGAAGAGGGCGCGAAGGCAACAGTCGAGGCTGCTGGTGAAGAGTCAGCTGAGTCATAAAGGAACGAGAGCCGAGGGAGGAGGACTCCAAGGGCGAGCCAGGAAGTGGACTTTAAAGGGCACACGTGAAGGGTGGCATGGAGACAAGCCAAGGGAAGACTTGTGTGCGCATCTGAGGGACGATAGCCAGTGGAAGAAGACTTCAAGGGGCAAGCCAAGGGAGTGTACCTGAAGGCACACATGGAGGAGGGTCGTTGTAGTGAGGAAAAAGGTTTGTATAAGTTGGGCAGTCGACTGGGAATATAACAGTCGACTGCCAGCACAAACAGAAACTCACAGAAGGTTTTCGACCCTGGACCAGTCGACTGCCCTGGGAGCAGTCGACTAGTAAGTAGTCAGAATTCGAACGTTGAGCTGCAACGGTCGAATCTGAGTGAGGGCAGTCGACTGCCTTGGGAGCAGTCGACTGCCTTGGGAGCAGTCGACTGGTAGGGTGTTTTTCAGCCTTGAGCTTTATTTAAAGAGGCTCGGGTTTGGCTGGAAACCTCTAACGAAACAAGCTTGGTTAGGGCTTGTTAGTAGTCTTAGTGCTCAAAAACTATACTTGGGTTTGTGGCGAGGTTTCTCCACCAACAAGGAGCTACACGAGCTAGTTGGAGGGCATCCGGGAAGTGATCCGCCGAAAGATTGAGGGATCGTCCACCTCACGAACTGTCGTAGAGTAGGAGCTTCATCTCTGAACCACGTAAATAGGTATTGTTAGCATTGTTTAGTTGTTAGTCTTGCTTTATTGTATTTTCGCTTGCGCACTAATAACGTAGGTAGAGAACAAAACGAAAAATTGATATTCACCCCCCCTCTCTAGCAAGACATCATCGATCTAACAAAACCTTCTAGAAAATTTTTCAAAAATTTTTGGACCGGATTTTCGAGTTGTCGTATTAACATTATACAAATTAAATTTCTTATATTTCATATTCTTTAATGCTCAAGGTTTTGAACTAAATGATTTTCATAATATGATACTAGAGTAAAATATACCTTAACTCATAATGGCATTCAAGTATGAAGAAACTAGAACACTATAGATAATTATGTGTTCTCCCTCTTGATCTCTCTTTTTACTAGCCTCTTTGATGAAGCAAAGGCCTACATATTAGGTAGTGTAAGGATTATTTTATAACCTTTCGATTACATATTACATCAATATGTACATTCAATTGCCTCTTTTTCATTATCATCTTCTTTTAAATTCATTTCCATGAATATCACGAAAATTGTCACTTCATTAACCAATACAAATATAGCCATTAATAATAATTATGACTATTTAATATGTTATTTAATTATAAGAATTTGAACTATTTACTAATAAACTCTCAATTAATTTAGTGAAATTCAAAATTAAATTAGGTTAATATCTTTTTTTCTTTTCTCACCAAGAAAAAATTCAAGGTTTATTAGTAATTTCAACTTCTTATCCTTCAAATTCTAAAAATTCAAAAAATAAAATCATAAATTTTAAAAACACAAATTCAAAATATAAATCTATAATTACAAATCTTAATTAAAAAAGAACAATTAAAATCTTAATTGAAAATTAAATTTTTAAAAAATATTAATTTAATAAATTAAAAAAAGATAATTTCTAAATTTAATTTGAAATTATATTTTTAAAATTAAAATTTTAAATTTTAACTAAATAAATTCTTATCTTAAGTTAAGATAATATGTATTCATTAAATGAGCTATTGAATAGAAAAATAAATTATATATAAGCATTAGTAAAAAATAAAATATTATTTAATCATGTTATTTAATTATATGAGCCATTGAATGAATAAATCATACATAAGCACTGATGAGAAATAAAGAATTATTTCTAATACCAACTTCACGGACCTTAAGGGTATTAGGATATTTATAGTCGTGAAACCTTTTCAAGAACTCTTTTATTGACATATTTATGCCACGTTAAAAAAAAATCTCAAATATCAATGTGCTTTAAAAAAAACTTCTTAATAACTTTTCATAGGTCTCATACATTTTCATTATATTTTACTTTATATATTAATAAAATTTGAATTCATAAACTATCACATAATAACATTAATAATTAAAAAATAAATTAAATTATATCAAATAAAAAATCTAAGTAAATAAATTTATTAATTTTTAATTAGAATTAAAAAATTTATTTTAAATAAAAAATAAAAATAAAGAAACACAAGAAGGAAGAAGCGGCGGATAAGGAAGCTCCCTCTCCCTCATTGATGCGATGCCAGGTCACAATGAGAGCTCCTCTAATTGGTATCCGGACCAAGAGTGGCACGGGTCGGGTGCTGTGACTATGGCGATCGCTAAAGCGATAGGGGCCAAAGCCCATTCGGTGAGCCCAACTTAACATCGATTGAATCTGCAAGTGGAGACCTCCCCGAGCTGTTATCAAACCTTGCGTTATCAAATCCAAAGGGATACGCAACTGCCGCAAGGCCGTGCGTGGGAAAAAACAACTCAGAGCCGTCGAGTCGTGGACCGAGTCAGACCGACCGATGCGAGTAGAAAAGTCTCGTCGCGCGTGACGTGAGGCTGCGGCCACGGTGGCCAGCACGCGCAGCAGCAGCAGCTAGCTGTTCCTCGACGAGACGACGAGGACGACCAGCTGAGAGACGCGGCGGTCGTTGCTGACGCTTGGCCGACACGCCCGCCTAGAAGCCGACACAGCAAGCGTCAAAATTAACATCCCACTGCGCGGTGCGCACGCGCAGAGTCCACGCCACATGGATAGATTCGGAAGGTCGGCCATTTGCTCTGGCCTGCAACTTAATTCCGTGCCGACGACAAATCCAGAAGCCATGGCGTAGAAGATACTGCAATCGATGCATGGATTATATATATATATATATATATATATATATATATATATATATATATATATATATATATATATAATAATTCTTTATTACGGATCGTCTCGTGCGGACCATGTGCGCGATCACGAGGCCAGACCGATCAGGCCCTTGCCTGATCGATCACCAGACTGATCAAGGGCCTGATTGGTCTGACAGTGAGATTCGCACAGAAAATTCGTATATCACGGTCCGTAACATATATATATATATATATATATATATATATATATATATATATATATATATATATATATATATATATATATATATTATATATATATATATATAATGTGGAATAGCTTGGGAGCTAGGTACCATGGCGACCTGTTTGTAAACTGCTCGAATTCAACGAACTCTTTTCGCTGGCCCAGATCGCATGCACGTTTGATTAATTATCTCGATTGCGTGTTAGAGTAGTGGAGCATGGGGAAGCTGACAAGTAGCACTGATAGTGAAGATATAAGCATGATTTTCAAACAGAAGTAAATAGAAGTTGGATTGAAGGGGATTGGCTTGTTATTCGTTCATTAATTGGTGTCCGGTGGGGGAGTTGATGTCGGTAAAGGAAATTCTTTTTATTGCTAAAAATATCAAAGAATACCATATTTTTAAAAAGTTTTCGACTTTTTTACTATAACACCGAACGTGACAATATATTATTAAAAAAATATTTTATCATTTATTTTTTACTAAAGATTGCACGTAAAATCAGTTTATTTTTTTTATCCTCCTTGCCATCAACCCCTTCTCAGTTACATTTATGAAACATCCGAATCATTTTTTTATAATTTTGATTTTAAAATAATATATTGTGATTCGGATGCAAGTATCCTCATCTTCTCTCACCCTATATATCTCTTTATGCCATATACAACTTGACTCATCATGAACCTTTTACTGTATTTTATTGCGATTACAAAAAAGAGAGTTGAAAGCAGGAGTGTCATTTTGCTGCGATTATGAAAAGATTAAGAAATAGTTAAAAAATTATCCTATAAATAATTAATAAATAATGATTATATATTTTAAAAATGAAAAAAATATCAGGCTCGTTAGACCTGAACTCTCAATATATTAGGTTTAGACCCGCATTGAGCCTGATATTTTTGGATTTTAGATCCCACGTGGACCTAAAATCTAAGAATATCAAGTCCGCGTTAAGTCTTAAATTCAAGAATATCAGGCTCTCTGATATTCAAAATTAAAATATTTTTTTAAAAATAATTATAAATAAATATTTGAAATATATATAATAAAGATAAAGAAAATATATAAAGAGATAAAGAAAATTAAGATATAGATGTAAAATAATAGAAATTTAGATAAATCCAAAATAAGAAAGCTCCATCATTCGGTTATCTTAAAATGATACGATAAGTTTTAGCGCGTTTAATTGAATGTAAGTCTGATAGTCGCTCATATATCATTATAAAAATATTATTTTAATTATTTCAAAAAATTAAGAAATGTGGCATGATATACACTATTTCGAAATTATTTGAATTGGTCTGATTATTTCAAAAACACTATTTTATTAATTTATTTATATTTTATATTTCTTTTGTTTATTTTTATTCTCTATGTATTTATATATTTTATATTTATAGCCCCTAAATCACAATGTGGTCTGATATAAACTCCATATTTTATTATATTTTATATATTATATCTTATATTTTTAAATTATAAACACTATTTATTTATTTATAGTTTAATATTTTTATATTTTATATTTTTATTTTTATTTTCTTTATCTCTTTATATATTTCCTTTATCTTTATCTCTATTTTATATATTTTATATAGTTATTTATAATTATTTAGAAACAAATATTTTAATTTTGGATATAAGAGGGCTTGATATTCTTAAATTTTAGGCCCAACATGACTTGATATTTTTTATTTTAAAAATATATTTCTAAATTATATAATCATTATTTATTAATTATTTATAGGATAATATTTTAATTATTCTTAATCTTTTCAAAAAAACTATAAAATACTCAGGTATGATTATATCCAACATACATTCATTTAAACTTTAAATAGGTTTAAATGTATCGTACCTATCGGATAACATTTGGAAAGCTCCTAAATACACAATGGATAGTACAATTTGAGTCTTTGCAACACCATAAACTCATAATATTTGAAATTATTGCAATCGAACTTTTCTAGGTTCATAAGTGGGTTTTCACCGAAATCCACTGATAGACCTAGAATATTTTGATTTCTCAAAACTCGATATCACTAGATAGGGTTGAGCTACGAGAAGGTATTTATAATATCAAAATTTAGTTCTAACGACTAGCAATAAAGTTCTCATACCTTGTTAGTTGGCACAAAGAAGTGTTGGATCGAGAGAAACGATAGAGGGGGGGTGAATATTGTAAAACGTTTGGATTAAAGTTAGAGCAATTACGCAGCGGAAATTTAAATCAAACACACGCAAACACCAAGTTTTTTACTTGGTTCGGAGTCGCGGTCGGCTCCTACTCCAAGGCCCACAGTCGTTGACCGTTTACTACGGGCAATTCTATATGTGCGCAAAACAGTTTACAGAGAGATATTACAAAAATAGTATAGTAAACTTAAAAACAGCTCTTCGTTACCGACGTCCGGTGTAGATGGAATTTTCGGAGCGGAGGGACGTTGTCGGCGCTTGTATCTCGAGTTGGGAGGTTTCCAGAGCAGAGCGCAGGAGCAGAAGAACGTAGGAGCGTTGAAAGAATTGTTGTCTAAGCCTTGGGGTCGAGGGCCTATTTATAGCCCCTGGGGGCGCCCGGAAAGTCAGGGGCGCCCCCCCACGTGTCAGCTGATCCGAGTTCTTCTCGGTCAGCTCTGATCGCTTCAAACTTGGGATCAGATCTTGACTGGGGCGCCCGGGACGCTGGGGGCGCCCGGGTTGACCGGGTCAGGCTTATCCTGTTGGCTTCTCACTGGCTTGCTTCGTTGGCTTGAGCTAGGGGCGCCCGGGAGCATGGGGGGCGCCCGGGAGCACGGGGGCGCCCCGCCCAGTAAGCTGTTGAAGCGAACACTTGCTCCATCTATTTTGTGTTCACCTTGGGGGCGCCCGGGACACTCTGGGCGCCCTACTCAGCTGCTGTCTCACTCCTTTGAGGCTCTCTGAGCTGCAGACGCTCGTTCCTTCGGTCCTGCATCTAGGGTTAGTCCAAAACAACACAGAGCAATTATATATTAATTTTATACAGCCTTAGCTGTCTTGGTTCTGACTTTGGGCCTCCAAAATAGAGCCCTAGATCGAACCGACGCCTACTGTTCCCTTGACGGGGAACGCGTCCTCACCTACTCCTCTCGGGAGAATGTACCTGATGCCAACCGGCTCCTCCGGTTGGACTTTTGCCTAGCGGTCCTCCGCCAGGTCTCGGATACCAAGCTGTCCTTCGCCCGGTGCCTAGCAGTCCTTCGCCAGGTCTTCAGTACCAAGCTATCCTTCACCTGGTGCCTAGCAGTCCTTCGCTAGGTCTTCAGTACCAAGCTGTCATTCGCCTGGTGCCTAGCAGTCCTTCGCTAGGTCTTTGTATCATAGCATTCCTTCGTCAGGTGCCTAGCAGTCCTTTGCTAGGACTTTTCCTGCACACTTGAGTAACATGTTAGATAAACATTATACCTTAACTTTTGAACCCTTTTGCCATTATCAAAACACAGGTTTGACTTGGGTGCTTTCTGCACCAACAATCTCCCCCTTTTTGATTTATGGCAACCCTGGTTCAAAAAGTTAAGTTAATCAGAACAAGTAAAATGAAATTTTGTTCCCTCCCCCTGGAAGGAATCTCCCCCTTGATTTTTCAAAAGTTCATGGGGTTTTTGAACATAAATTCTAAGTATAAAGATGGATTTAATTTTACTTAGAAAATTTTCAATTTAAGCTTTAACGATATATTTTCCAAATTAATTTGTGCACTTTGGAAAATTTATACTTGTAAATCCTCAGACAAATTTTAAGACTTAAGTTTAAGTACTAATAACGAGTTTGAAAGCTTAAGTTTGAGTACTTAGAAAAATTTTGAAAATTTAAGTTCAAAGTACTTGGAAAAATTTGAAATTTTAAAGTACTTAGAAGAATTTGAAAATTTATGTTTAAAGTAGTTAGAAGAATTTGAAAATTTATGTTCAAAGTACTTGGAAGATTTTGAAAATTTCAGTTTTAAGTACTTAGTAAAATTTCGAAAACTTCAGTTTTAAGTACTTAGGAAAATTTTGAACAATTTTAAGTACTTAGGAAAATTTTGAAAGCTTAAGATTAACGTACTAAGAAAACTTTTAAACACTTAGAAACCTTAGTACTTTTGAAAAAATGAATTAAGTACTTTTTGAATATAGAGTTTGAAAATTTAGATTTAGAGAAAAAATTTTAAACTCTCCTTTCCTATCTCTCCCCCTTTGCCATATATCAAAAACAAATAAATATAGCAAAAACAGGATAAATAAATTGCATAAGAAATAATAAATTGCATAATTTACTGTACTGAGCCAATTCAGGATATGAACTAAACCAAATCAGTTTCAATTTTCTCTTTTAGGGTCTTGTCTAACCCAATTAGCTACTTACTAACTGTTATAAACAGTAGTTTTTGCTAGGGTTAGTCAAGTTAAGTGTTCTGTTCAAGTTAGATTTTCTAAACTTGACACTTAACTTGATTACCGTGTAAGTTGTATTTAGTGCCCCAATTACTGCAGATGCACTGACTTAAAGCATCTTGAATTAAGGCAAAGACCTAAGCATCTCAACCCATTCTAGGTTATCAATCAAAAGTACCCTAAGGTGCTTGTGAGATGCTGGCTTCTAAATCTATAGGTGCATGCATTTCTAGGGTTAGGGCCTAGGCTAAGTCCATTTGCGAAAAAACCCTAGTTTTGAAGGGGGTAGTTTTTAAAATAAAACTAAGTCGAAAAATTTATTTATTTTTAAAATTTTTCAAAAGTAAGTAAAAGCTGATTTTGAAAGCATTTTAAAAACTACTTTAAAAGCTGATTTTGAAATGAGCAAAGTAGTAAGAAAACCAAAAAGTAGACTAATCCTATTCTACCAAGCATAATCCTAACTGCCATCAAGTAGTAAACTCAAGTACTCATTTCCATAAGTTCGCTAGTCAACAGAGAGAATCAGCACAGTCATATAGGTCAAACATGAGTCAAGTTTTAGTTACTAATACAATGCATCGGCTGAAATAGTCTAACTATGAAGACGGGCCAGGGTGGTCAGATGAGCCAGGCTGCCACGCTCTGAGAAGCGACATCATCTCAATGTATCGTGCATCGGCCACCTCTCGATCGGCTCTACGAGCGTCCATCTGCTCTAAGTGATAGGCCTCGGCCTCCTCTCGAAGACTGTGGATCTCCGTCTGCATCTGTGCGAAGCGCTGGTCGATGGTCGGTGGTGGAGGCTGGTCTATATGGTCCCGTATCTCTGCTGCGAGATCAGCAACGTCAACGTCTACCTCCTCGTCGGAGTCGATCGGAGCCCCGACTCGCTGTCGTCTCCAACTCAAAACCCCGGTGGCCGATACCTCTAGACCAGCTAAAGAGAAGTTCCTAAACCCTATCTCATCAAAATCGGTCATCGCAGTTATTTCACCCATGGTAATGTCACGACCGTGGTGATGAAGGAGGGAGGTGATGATGTGGCAGAAGGGAGTGCGCACTCGTCCCTGAGTCGTAACACTGGATGCATGCAGAATAGTATGAAACATGTGTAGTCCAATGTCAATGTCAAGATGATGGATCAGGGCATACAGAAGGAAGGCATGAAAAGGTCGCATGGTCGCGACATCTCTAGTGGATAGTGGCAAAATACAGCGGACCAGGACTCTGTACAGGGCGTAGTCCTGGGCCTGAAGGTCAACGGACTGAAATCGTCTAGCTACGGGGAGTCTAGCTTCCCTATAGAAATAGGAGTGGAGAGTGTCTAGAGTAATGTGGGAGTAGGGAGCATCAAATGGAGGATCCCTAGGTGGATAGCAACAAAAGGTGGACTGGGAGAGTCGTAGTCCAAGAAATCGATTTAGTAAAGTAGGGGTGATCGACAAGGGTATCCCTTGAACAGTAGTGACAAACATGAGATCGTTCTGTCGAATTATGTTATTATAGAATTCTGCACATAAAGATGTGTTAATTGAATGAGTGCAGAACACTAGATTGTCTAGTTGATAGAAATTTATAACATTCATGGCTAAAGGACAAGATTGGGTGAAGAAGTGTCTATTTAGATAGCTAGTTTTGATAGGTTTATAGGTTGTTCGAGCAAACTTATTACACAGTTCTAGAGTTGGAAACCTAGGGTCGGACTCGGTTCGGTACCGGGGTTCGCTTGGTTCGCTCGGCGTTTTCTAATTTAAGAAACATGCATTTATAAGAAAGGAATTAAGAAAATAATTCTAAATGCATAAAAGAAATCATACCGGGGAGGCATGGTTGAGATTGAGGAAGCACAAGTGTCACTTGATCTCCTTGGAAGGAAGGAAGTGAGGAAGGAGGATGGTTTTTGGTGTGGGAAGAAGAGGGAGTTCGGGTGCCTTTTTATAGGAAGTTTATTGGGGGCGCCCGGGAGCTCCCGGGCGCCCGGGACAGTGCCTACTGCTTAGGGCTGGTTGGGGGCGCCCGCAATGACCCGGGCGCCCCGGTCAGGCTGGTCTTTGCAGCTTTTGCTGCTCTGACTGATATGGGGGCGCCTGCACAGTTCTGGGCGCCCTGGTCAAGGGTTAAAGGCAGCTTTTTGCCTTGAGAGAAGATAAAGTCATGGGGGGGCGCCCGAGGAGTCACGGGCGCCCGGATTATTTAGGAGGTGACACTTTTGATGTTTTGTGATTATTTGACCATGGTTTAATTGGTTTGACCATGGTTTGAAGTGCTTTGACCATGGTTTGACTACGTTGACCATGGTTTGACTATGTTGACAATGGTTTGACTATGTTAACCATGGTTTGACTATGTTGACCATGGTTTGACTATGTTGACCATGGTTTGACTACGTTCTGAACTATAGATTAAACCACAATATAGATATTAATGGAATTTCAATTGAACATAATTTTACTGTCTCACCCAAATCTAGGGTTTTCAATCACGTTAGCCTTACAGGTTTTGTGAGACAGGTTTTGATAAGTAAAGTTATTTTGAAAAATTATGATTTATTTTGAAAAACTTAAATTAATTTTGAAAACAATTGAATTTATTTTGAAAAGAATGTTTAAATCTACAACTAACTGAAAATTTGTGTTAGATTCGAATTTGACAAAAAATAATTTGAATTTGAATTTCAAAAATTGGCTTCCAGGTCTTGGCGAGGCACTAGGCCTTCTTTGGCCGTAGCCTTATTGGATCATCAACCCTTTCCTTGACAAAGCCTTTTAATGAAATTTCATTTTCAAAATTAGTCTTTGAAAAATTCTGGTCTAACTAGTTTGGGTTTTGGATCGGTAGCTTCGGCTAGTTTCACCAGTCTAAAGAGACCAAGTAGAGTATACTTGACCTTATTAGAATTGGTTTCCCTAACGTACTATCATCTCACCGCCACCCAATACTATGTTGTTCAAATTTCAGTTAAGTTGGTTCCGTCCTTAAACTAACCATTCCTAAGTCTAAACATGGTAAATTGCAGAAATTAAGTAAACAATCAATCATGCAAATTTCAAGCAAGAATTGAATTTTATCTAACAATAAATATTGTTTTCAATTTGGCTCCCCCTGGACTAAAGCCACGATAATGGTTCGGCAAGATGTGAATCTTGTCCTTGGGGATCCAATACTGATTTGATCCAGTTTTGTTCAGGTACAGTTTAGGTACCCATGCCTGAACTTTATTTCTGGACTGATTCAGTACAGCAAAGTAGGATCTTTGTCTAGATTTGGTTCTATAGCCTAGTCCGGATCGATTTAGAACCGATTTCTGTTTTCCAAGAATCATGTCAAGATTCTTGGAACCAGAAGTAAATCGTTCTAAAGCTGATCTAAGATCCTTAAACCTGAGTTTTCAGGGAGGAGTTCTCTTTCTCAAGTTTTTCAACTTGAGTAGAGGTTCCTTCTTGAACCTTCTCAGTTAAGGGTCTAGAGTCAGCTCCCTCTTTCAGGAGTTTTACTTCCTGTCGGAGGGATTCGACTCGAAGTTTAGCTTTCGCCAAATCTCGAGAAAGATAAGAAATTAACTCATTTAACTGACTTCTAGTAAAACCACTTACCTTGATTTCGCCGTCTTCTGAGAATGTCAGTCTGTCGTCGTCCTGTTCTGATTCTGACTCGGTCTCGACTTCTTCTGAGGCGGTTAGTGCGAGCAGGTTCGACTGTGGGACCTCTTCTTCTTCGGAGGAGGAGGACTCGTCCCACGTTGCTTGAAGTGCCTTTTTCCTTCTATTCTTCTTGGTCTCCTTTAGGTTCGGACACTCGGTCTTGTAGTGGCCCTTCTTCTTGCACTCGTAGCAGGTCACGTTGGGTTTGTTCTTTTCATTTGAGGGTTCTGCTGGTTCATCCTTTCTTCGGCTGGCTTTCCTTCTGTTGGTTTGGTTCTTCAATTCCTTGTAGTAGTTCCGGGCCAGTCGGACCAGCTTTGGTCGATCTCCTTCGTCTTCTGAGTCTGAGTCTGATTCAGACTCAGGTGTTGGTTGAGGTTTCTTCTTGGATTTCTTTTCAGGTTTACCTGCAATAAAGGCAATGCCTTTCTCGGCCAGGGTGCAGTTAGTCTGCTCATGTAATTCTAATTCAGAGAACAATTCATCTAATTTAATTTTTGAAAGGTCCCTTGAAACCTTGTATGCATCTACCATAGATGCCCACAAGGTGTTTCTAGGGAAAGCATTTAAAGCGTACCTTATTAGGTCACGGTTTTCTACCTTGTGACCAATGGTGTACAGTCCGTTCATTAGTTCCTGAATTCGGGCATAAAGCTGAGCTGCTATTTCGTTGTCGGTCATTTTGATCGTATACAGCTTGTTCAGGAGGAGATCCCTCTTGCTGATCCGAGTGTCTGATGTTCCTTCGTGCAGCTCGATCAGTTTCCCCCACAGCTCCTTGGCACTGTTGAAAGGACCCACCCGGTTCAGCTCCTCTTTTGTTAAGCCGCATTGGAGGGTCTGGGTCGCCTTTGCATCAGCTTCAATTTTCCGTTTCAGAGCGGTGTCCCACTCTGTGTAGGTTTGAGGTACTCCTTCAGCATTTTTCAGAATCTCCAGTCCGGACTGGATGATTATCCACATGTCCACCTGAGTTTTCAGGTGGACCTCCATTCTGCTCTTCCAGTAGGAGAAGTCCTCCCCACTGAAGAGAGGTGGTCTTGCAGTGCTGAACCCTTCTTGCATGGCCATTTTATCTTAAAAAAAAATAAACTAAAAGGAAAGAAAATATCCCAAGACTTGGTCTTGGATTAGTTGTGCGGGATAAAGAAAAAAAATATTTGTCGAGGGGTGTTGCACCAACCTTGATTAACGAGAAGAAATTCGAACAAAAAAAAATATAAAAAAATATCGTAAAAATCCGAAAAAAAATTCTCAAATTGGTGGATGCACCAAATTTAAGTTTCCCCGCTCTGATACCACTTGTTAGATCGAGAGAAACGATAGAGGGGGGTAAATATCGTAAAACGTTCGGATTAAAGTTAGAGCAATTACGCAGCGGAAATTTAAATCAAACACACGCAAACACCAAGTTTTTTACTTGGTTCGGAGTCGCGGTCGGCTCCTACTCCAAGGCCCACGGTCGTTGACCGTTTACTACGGGCAATTCTATATGTGCGCAAAACAGTTTACAGAGAGATATTACAACAGTAGTATAGTAAACTTAAAAATAGCTCTTCGTTACCGACGTCCGGTGTAGATGGAATTTTCGGAGCGGAGGGACGACGTCGGTGCTTGTATCTCGAGTTGGGAGGTTTCCGGAGCAGAGCGCAGGAGCAGAAGAGCGTAGGAGCGTTGGAAGAATTGTTGTCTGAAGCCTTGGGGTCGAGGGCCTATTTATAGCCCCTGGGGGCGCCCGGAACGTCGGGGGCGCCCCCCCCACGTGTCAGCTGATCCGAGTTCTTCTCAGTCAGCTCTGATCCCTTCAAACTCGGGATCAAATCTTGACTGGGGCGCCCGGGATGCTGGAGGCGCCCGGGTTGACCGGGTCAGGCTCTTATCCTGTTGGCTTCTCGCTGGCTTGCTTCGTTAGCTTGAGCTAGGGGCGCCCGGGACGCTGGGGGCGCCCGGGAGCATGGGGGGCGCCCGGGAGCACGGGGGCGCCCCGCCCAGTAAGCTGTTGAAGCGAACACTTGCTCCATCTGTTTTGTGTTCACCTTGGGGGCGCCCGGGACACTCCGGGCGCCCTACTCAGCTGCTGCCTCACTCCTTTGAGGCTATTTGAGCTGCAGACGCTTGTTCCTTCGGTCCTGCATCCAGGGTTAGTCCAAAACAACACAGAGCAATTATATATTAATTTTATACAGCCTTAGCTATCTTGGTTCTGACTTTGGGCCTCCAAAATGGAGCCCTAGGTCGAACCGACGCCTACTGTTCCCTCGACGGGGAACGCGTCCTCACCTACTCCTCTCGGGAGAATGTACCTGATGCCAACCAGCTCCTCCGGTTGGACTTTTGCCTAGCGGTCCTTAGCCAGGTCTCGGATATAAAGCTGTCCTTCGCCCGGTGCCTAGCAGTCCTTCGCCAGGTCTTCAGTACCAAGTTGTTCTTCGCCTGGTGCCTAGCAGTCCTTTGCTAAGTCTTCAGTACCAAGCTGTCCTTCGCCTGGTGCCTAGCAGTCCTTCGCTAGGTCTTCAGTACTAAGCTGTCCTTCGCCTGGTGCCTAGCAGTCCTTCGCTAGGTCTTTGTATCCTAGCATTCCTTCGCCAGGTGCCTAGCAGTCCTTCGCTAGGATTTTTCTTGCACACTTGAGTAACATGTTAGATAAACATTATACCTTAACTTTTGAACTCTTTTGCCATTATCAAAACACAGGTTTGATTTGGGTGCTTTCTGCACCAACACTCATGATGATATCATGATTACTTCCCATTATGAGCATGTCGTCTACGTATAGACAGACGATTACATAACTCTCAGGTGTGCTTTCGACATAAATACATTTGTCACATTCATTTATTCTGAATTCGTTTTACAGCATTATTTTGTCAAATTTTTCGTGTCATTGCTTTGGCGCTTGTTTAAGTTCGTACAACGACTTAACAAGTCAACACACCTTTCCCTCAGTTCTAGGAGCTATGAACCCCTCGGGTTGCTCCATGTAGATTTCTTCTTCCAACTCACCATTTAAGAACGCAATCTTAACATCCATTTGGTGTATTTCAAGGTCATTCAATGCTGCAATGGCTATCAGCACTCGTATGGATGTAATCCTTATCACCAGTGAGTAGGTATCAAAGTAATCAAGGCCTTCCTGTTGCTTGTACCCTTTAGCTACAAGTCTGGCCTTTGTCAACTGATCCATCAGCTTTATACTTGCGTTTTAGTATCCACTTACAACCTAATGGTTTAGTACCAGAAGGAAGTGTTGGAAACGAGATGGCTAGAGAGGGGGGTGAATATAGCCAACCCTTTTTCTTTGAAGACTTAGCAAGTTCTCTGCACTTAAATGATCAGTAGCACAGCGGAAGTATGGAAACCAAAACTTGCAGAAACTAAAACCAAAAAACTAACTAGCAAGATCGCTAACAAGGAGATTTTACAAGGTTCGGGGATAACTTGCCCCTACTCCTTGGCGTGCCCTTAAGGTGGGCGATCCCTTGATCGTCGGCAGATCAAGCCCCGGTGATCACCGGATATAGAGCAACCTCCTTCTCGGTGGAGAAACCTCTCCACAGTGTGTTTCAAACAAGGATATAGAATAAGCACAAAGAAACAACAAGAAGGATCTTACTCAAACACTTATCAAGGACAAAAACACAGCAAGCTTCCCTGAGCTCCACCCAGTGGCGATCTCACGCAAGAACCCTTCTTCGTGTCTTCCCACTGTCGGACTCCAAGCTTCTTGTTCTCTCCTTCAAGCGCTCAAGTAATGGTCAATTGCTTCTCTCTTGCTTGCTTGGAATGATGGAAACTTCAAGAACACAGCAAGCTCAATGTGGAGAACTCAAAGCACTGGAACTCAAGAGCACAAGTTGAAGGATTGTCGAACTCTGCTCCACCGAAACTCTCTCGTTTCTTTTGTTTCTCCACTAAGCAACAAGTGACCTCATCTCCAGCAGCCTACAGCTGCCTCACTGCCAACGTGCCAGCTACACTGAACCCTCACTGAACTTCCTGAGCTCCCTCAGCCAAGCTTCAGTCAGCGGCTTCAGTCCTGCAGCTCCAGCCGTTGCAACCTGTGTGGAGAAAGGGACAAACCTGCTCCAAGGAAAACCCTCTTTGACTTCTCCTTGAGTGTTTGAATCCTCCCCTGTCACCTGTAACTTAATCAGACTGTTAGAGCAGCAAATCAAGCAGTAAATCAAATATCAGAGATAATACAGCAGCGAATCGAATATGGTCAGACGCGATCAGAGCGTCTGACAGTGCATTTTGAATTAAAGTGATCGGTCACCAGACCGATCAGGCTGGTTACAGATCGATCAGGATTCGTCCTGATCGATCCCCAACGCTCAATCAGAAATCGTGATTTCTTCGAGATTCTCCTGGACCGATCACCAGACCGATCCCAGGTCGTGGATCGTTCACCGGACCGATCCAGGGCGATTTCTGAGTTTCGCAAGCTAAGCCTTCTGATCGATCAACTGACCGATCAGGGAGCTTCCTGATCGGTCAGCAGTCCGATCAGGTCATCACCAGACCGATCAGGAACCGTCCTGATCGATCTTAGTGAGGAGCCCGCGAAGCTGGATTGTTCACCAGAACGATTTGCACAGTGATCCTGATCGGTCAGCAGACCGATCAGGAGCAGTTCAGCGAGGGAACTCAACCTCACTGCTTGCTCCCTGATCGGTCACCAGACCGATCAGGAGCCAGTCAATGGGTGAAACGCATACTCCCTGATCGGTCACCAGATCGATCAGGAGCAACACAGTAGGTTTCCAACCTCACTGTGTGCTCCCTGATCGGTCACCCGACCGATCAGTCATCGCTGGATCGGTCACCAGACCGATCCACGAAGGAGTAGCGTGCCAGAATCCCTGATCGATCACCAGACCGATCCAGGGACTCAAACTCAGCCCTCCAAGCTAAGTTTCCATCCACCTTAGCCCTCCAAGCTAAGGATTTTACATCTAACTCTCCAAGTTGGGAATTTGCACCTAACCCTCCAAGTTAGGACTTTTCACCTAGCCCTCCAAGCTAGGACTTTTCACCTAGCCCTCCAAGCTAGGACTTTTCACCCAACCCTTCCGAGTTAGAACTTCATCCAACCTAGCCCTCCAAGCTAGGCACCTGACCCTCCAAGCCAGGACTTTTTCACCTAATTCTCCAGGATGGGAATTTGCACCTAACCCTCCAAGTTAGGACTTTTCACCTAGCCCTCCAAGCTAGGACTTTTCACCCAACCCTTCCGAATTAGGACTTTTCCAACACCTAGCCCTCCAAGCTAGGATTTCTCACACCTAACCCTCCAGGTTAGGATTTTCCAACACCTAGCCCTCCAGGCTAGAATCCTCCATATCATGCCTAATCCTCGATCAGGACTTAATCATAATCATCATCATCATCAACCTAAACTAAATTCGTTGTCAACACCAAAACAATAATCAGGGCCAGACTGCATCAACAGGAAGTCTACTAATTCCCACGTATGGTTATTCATGATGGACTCGATTTCACTATTGACAGCTTCTTTCCACAATGGGGCGTCGGGACCAGAGAGAGCTTCGCTTAGTGTTCTTGGGTCCATTTCTGACATGAATGTCATGAAATCTTGCCCGAACGATTTCTCAACTCTAGCTCGTTTGCTCCGACGTGGCTCTTCACTTTAATCGTCAATAGTCCTGTTATGACAACTAAGTTCTGGAACATTATCTTTGTTAGAACTTCCATTGTCATTATTTTGAACGTATTCCTTCTTATTTGGGAACATGTCTTCAAAAAATATTGCATTCCGAGATTATATGGTTGCACCTACATGAATATCAGGAATGTCTAACTTATGAACTATGAAGCGATATGCACTACTGTTTTGGGCATATCCGACAAATATTGCATCGAACGTTTTAGGTCCGATCTTAACTTGCTTTAGCTTAGGTACTTCTACTTTTGCTAAGCACCCCTACACTTTCAAGTGTTTGTACGATGGCTCGCAGCCTTTCCATAGTTTATATGGTGTTTTATCATTTTTCCTATGAGGGATTTTGTTGAGAATCTGGTTTGTTGATAATATGGCTTCCCTCACAAGTTCTGGGGTAAGTCTGAATTTATCAACAAGGTATTTATCATTTCCTTTAGTGTCCGATTTTTACGTTCGGCAACACCATTCGATTAAGGTGAGTAAGGTGCCTTTGTCTGATGGATAATTCCATATTCTGAATAAAATTCATCAAACGGTGCATCATATTCTCCACCTCTATCGCTACGAATTATTTTAATTCGCTTTTTAAGTTGATTTTCAACATCCATTTTATAGGTTCTGAAAGCTTCTAGGGCTTCGTCTTTACTTCTTAAAAGAAAGACATAACATAACCTCATGCAGTCATTGATAAAAGTAATGAAGTACTTTTTATCTCCTCTAGTTTGCACCAATTTCAAGTCACATAGATCACTATATATTAATTCTAAAGGAGTCGTTGACCTTTCCACCGAATGAAAAGGTAGTCTCGTCATTTTCGCTTCCACGCACACTTCGCATTTGTGTGTTTCGTCAACATCGATGTTCGGTAATAAATTTAGTTTGACGAGACGTTTCAGAGTATTATTATTGACATGCCCAAGCCGATCATGCCGTAAATTAAAACACTCAACAACATAGCTGGAAGCTTTTAATTTATTACCATCAAAATTACAGTGTACAGTCATTACAACCATCTTGAACAAATTTTGTTCTAAATACCCCTTTCGTATGAAGACACCGTTCTTCGTAAGCACAAAGTTGTTGGATTCGAACACTAGTTTGAATCCGACTTAACAAGTGTCGATC
Organism: Boesenbergia rotunda; assembly: GCA_024364735.1. Taxonomy (NCBI): domain Eukaryota; kingdom Viridiplantae; phylum Streptophyta; class Magnoliopsida; order Zingiberales; family Zingiberaceae; genus Boesenbergia; species Boesenbergia rotunda. The sequence goes on along the minus strand of JAGFNQ010003694.1, from coordinate 616,815 downwards.
CAGAAACTAAGTTTTTCCTGATGTCGGGAACATGAAACACATCAATGAGAGTTAGCTCCTTCCCAAACGTAATTTTTTGAACAACTGTCCCGATTCCAACAATTGAGGACGTCATGGAGTTGCCCATATAGAGTTTTCTTCCACTTATCGGGATGTACTTGGAGAACATCGCCTTGTATGAACAGACGTGGCAGGTTGCTCCAGTATCGATCCACCACTGCTTCGGGTTGTCCACCAAGTTGGCTTCGAACACGACCGCAGTGAGAACCAGAGCGCTGAGATCTATGCCAGCGGAGGTTGCGACTTGGTTCGCAACATTCTTCTGGCTCTTGTTAGATGTGTATACTAAAAGGCATTGCTCTTATTATATATATGAGATCATCTAAATTTCGAAAAGAGAATCACAACTACACTAGGTGTCTGTTTACATTAGTATATACATGAAGTCCAATACTACGCATTGTAGATAACATGGTGTGTGGTGACACACGGAAGATCATGTTATCAGTATCCTGCCTAGTATAAGTAGAGGCTCACAACCGAGATGAAATTGGACATCCCATCAGAATGGTTGTAGTGTAATTAGGTGTGGTTGATCTTGACCATAGAATTACACTAGTGTGCTTTGAGTACATTGAGCAGGACCAAAACCCGAGGTTATCCAATTTGTACTGACTCGATAATTGGATAGGATCTCAGTTTATATTATGGAGTACTATCCCTTAATTCCGAAATAATAACGGGAATATATTATTAATTATTATTTCTTTAATTTACTAATGGGTGAGATCTATTCTGTTAGGTCGATAGACCTTGTAAGTTGGGAGATAATATTAATAATATGATGTGTCATTGATTATTAACGAAATTCGTGTCTTGGTGAGTCGAGATGATGATGCCCCCTTGATGAACTCAAAAGGTTCATCGTGCTAAACCCTGCAGGTGGATTTTATCCGGCACGATGATAAGGTTGAGTGGTACTAATCAAGGATCTAGAAGTTAATTAATTTAAATTGTCAGTAATTTAATTAATTAACGGGTATTCAAGATCATAAACACGGGGGGATGGATGACTCGTAATATGTGGAGCCCATATGAAAATATGGGGGTTGGTGAGGATGTTCAATTAAGATCCTTTAGTGGAATGGATCTTAATTAATGGATCGGGTTTAGATCCATTAGTGGGCCAAGATCCAACTCCTCCTCTTGGTCCCTACCTTAGCCCTATAAATACCCAAGGAGATCATGATACCAAGGCTTGATCCAACACACAACAATTCCTAGGCTTCTTCTTCTCTTTCTCTATTCTTCTCTCCCCTAGGTAAAGTGTGGCCGGCGGGTGTGGAAGGGATGAGATCTTCTCTTCTCTCTATTTTCTCCTCTTGAGGCGTGGCACAAGGAAGGGAGGAGACTTCATCTCCTTCCTCTTGGCTGAACGCAAGGAAAGGAGGGAAAAGGGACTGCCGACGGTAGCACTTACGCCCTAGGTCACCGCCGCCGCCAACCTCCAAGTGAGGTTTCTGGTGGTGTTTGGAGGAGAAGAACAACTCCTTTCTTGTCTCATTGGTTGGCAGCAACTAGAAGAAGGAGGAGAAAGGTGGTCGGTGGCCGGAAAACAAGGAACCCTCTTCCTTGTTGGCGCCGGCGGAAGCAAGAGTGAAGAAAGACATTGGCGGCTAGGTTTTGGTGGTGAAGAAGAGATATTATTTCTCTTCTTCTTCCTCTTCTTCATCCTCCTTCTTCATCCTTTGAGTCGGTGAGAAGAAGGTAAGCCTTCTTGGAGATCGCCGACGGTGCTTAGGTAAGGAAGAAAGAGGTGCGTCGGTTAGGATTGGTTGGAGAGTTCTTCTTATTCCTATACTACTTCTTCATCTTCCTTTCGGTCCCTCACCTAGATACCTTGTGGCCGAATCTCCCTTGAGAAGGGAGGTGGTTGGCGGCACTTGGTTGGAGAGGGAGAGGCGCCGGCGGCAACCCTAGTGGCTAGGGTTTGTTGGCGAGGGAAGAAGAAGGAAGAAGGAAGGAATTAGAGGCCTTGGTGATCTCGGTTCGCGGTAGATCATCGCCCACACGACGTCCACGAAGGGAGGGACATAAGGTAGAAGACCGCGAGGTGATCGGAAAGGTATATCTTTCCCCATGCTCCTTTGTATTTCCATATGTCAATTTTGTGCTATAATTATATGTCTCATCATTTTATGTTTAATAATTTATTATTTTGATTCCAAATCTTGATGATTAAATATTAACTGGACCCCGACCATAAACACAAAAGCCGGTGATCAACTCGTCGTCTTTTCTGCGGTCGAACGGTCGAGCAAATTACAAGGCCGATTTTGGTAATTGGCTAAGTTGTAATTTGGATCGTTCGATACAGCACGAGACGGACGATGAGAGACGGGTCTCCATTCGGATTAATTTTTAATCCGTAGATATGGAGAGGTTTCTCGGATCGACCATGTATTCGCTAAGGAAACCCGCTAAGCCATACCCAACAATTGGTATCAGAGCTGAGGTTTCTGGCTTTGTGTGTTTAGGATTGGTTAATTTTTGCAATTTTCATACATTTTATTTTGCTAAATGATGCGTGGATGTGCGTAGGCTAACTTTGTGTTGTAGGCACGAGATTCCAACTTCATGGCCAAAATAATTGATGTGTGTGATGGTTATGCGAAATTATTGTAATTAATTAATCCTCGGGGTTGACGAGGCTAGGTATTTAATTTTTGTAATTAAATACGGCATATGTTTAGCCGAGCTTTTTATTTTACGTTCTATCTAGTTTTCATGTACACTCCTTCATGGAGTATAGGATCGATGACGTAAAAATAATTAGCTAGTCATTTCGGCTCGGAGATCCCTTAAGGTAGCATGCGCAGAAAGAAGGGAGGAGCGGACGAAGTGATGACACGACTGGAGGCGCATAAGAGACCAAGGGTCATGAAAGTTGGAAAATCTAGGATTTTCTTTATTTTATTTTCATGTTATTGGTTATGTGCTTGGTTGTGTGGTAGTGCTAGTAAAATTCCTCGAGATAAATTACTAAGTGGGAGAGTGACCCTAAGGGTCCCGCGGCTTCCATTACAATTCGACAAGTGATGCGAACAAGTCTGTGCGTCGGCTCTGAGTGTCTTCCTCCCTATCGGATGGACTTGTTCTGCGGATCACTGGGTCAAAAATGACTATAGAAAATTATTAAAGAGCGTATGTACTTCCCCATCGAAAGACACATAATCGGAAATAATTTCTTAGTGTCATGTAATGGTGCACACTTAGATGCAAATAATAGTATCATCCCCATCGGAGTCACTACTATTATTTTGCAAAGCCGAAGTAGACCAACTGTCGATCTTACTTGTCAAAAAGTTAGGTTGACAAGATAGTAAGATTTATGGGTAATACCTCCTCTTACGAATGTAGGGATTCGTATACGTCCACAACATCGTGGCATGCGAATTTCTCGGTGTATAGGGGTGTTGGTTGATTTTGAAAATTAATTGTTTTGAGGAATCAATTTATTTTCGATTTCTAAAGTAGTGTATGTTGTGATTCTTAGGATTTTCAAAATAGTGTGTAACCCACTAGCGACCATACTTAAGGAAAACAGACTTACTAGCCCCGACTACATAGATTGGAAAATAAGCCTAGACATTGTCCTTTCCACAGAGGAGTACAAATAGGTACTCTTCGAGGAACGTCCTGAAGATGATGACCCACCTCAATGAGATTGAGGTTCTAGGAGGAGAAATCGATGAGGAAACCCAAGTTGATATTACACTCCAATCTCTTCCTAGGAGTTTTGAGCAGTTCCGGCTCAACTATAGCATGAATAAAGCATGAGTATAAGTTGAGGGAACTACTGGAAGAACTCCAGGCGGCAGAGGAGTTGTTTCGTCAAAGTTCGCAGGCCTTAGTGACTCAAAGGGTTTCTACTTCTGTGTCGAAAGGCAGGAAGAAGAAGAAACAAGGAGGGTTCAAGGAGGCAGCAGTATCGCAGAGACCTCGGACTGGCATGAAGAAGCCGAAAGGCAAATGCTTCACAAGCCAGCAAACTGGACATTGAAAGGTGAACTGTCCTTGTTGTCAAGAAGAAAGTATATCTTTTTCTTTTGTCGTTGTAACATGTTTAGCGGAGTTATCTATCGATACTTGGTGGGTAGATACGGAAGCCACTAAACATGTCTACAATTCTTTGCAGGGGTTCAAGGAAACCCGACGACTAGCAAAGGAAGAGATTACTGTCTACAAGGGATATGCTACGAAGGTGGCTACTATTGCAGTGGGAGTTATTTACTTGTCTTTAGAAGATAAAGTTTTGGTTTTAAGATTGTTTTTATGTACCTAATTTTAGAAAGAACTCTGGTTCAGTTTCTGAAATAATGGATATTCTATTGCCTTTTGTTAAGAAAAGTATAATAGAAAGATTATCTATTTAGGAACATGGATAAACAATTTAAGCAATTAAAACCAAAGTCTATCATGATGCTAATAGCTCATCATCTAACCTATGTAAGAGAAAGGCTCCTTCCGAGATGAACCAAGCATACCTTTAGCATCTATGGCTTGGTCTTATTAACCTTAGTAGGATTCAAAGGTCGATAGCCGATGGGTCCTCGGGTTCATTGGTGGTGGGAGACTTCCCAACCTTTGAATCTTACTTGGAAGGTAAGACGACCAAGAGGCCTTTCAAGGCCGAGGGGTGTAGAGCCAAAGATATAATAGAATTGGTTCATTCTGATTTGTGTGGTCCTATGCCTATCCAGGATAGAGGTAGCTTTGAATACTTCGTGAGACGAATATTCAAAGTTAGGAATACATTTACTTGATGGCCGCAAGTCTGAATCTTTGATTGGTTCAAAGAATTCAAGACGGTTGTGGAGCAACATCAAGGTAAAGGTATCAAGACACTACGATCGGATCATAGTGATGGGTATCTCTTGGGTGAATTTAGGATATACTTATCAGAGGTAGGGAGTCAATCCCAATTGACTGCACCCGGTACGCCCCAACAGAACGGTGCAGTAGGGCGAAGGAAAAGGGCTCTTATGGAGATGGTTAGGATAATGATGAGCTGCTCTGAGTTGCCAGATTCATTCTGGGATATGCTCTGAAAACGATAAGCGTACCTACTTGATACCATCTAGGTCAGTATTTTCTATTCCCATAGAAGTGTGGACTGGGCGAAAGCCAAGTCTAAGACACATTTAGATATGGGGTAGCTCAGCACATGTGCTGAGAGGGGGTACTGATAAGATTAGAATATCATGCGCTTGTTCGTAGGTTGTCCTAGAGGAACAAAAGGTGGTTCTATAGTCCTAAGGATCAAAGGGTAATCGCTGGGACGAATACTTGATTCTTAGAAGAAGACTATGTGATGAACCATAAGCCCATGAGTAGACTAGTTCTTGAAAAATTAAGAGGGGATGTTCCGACCTTAGTACCAACTATACAAGAGGATATACCACAAGTCACTACACCGCGTGTCACAGAGGATACACAGGTGGTATCTCGTCGTAGTGGGAGGGTTGTTAGTCAACCAGAAGGATTCATGTTCTTGGGAGAGAATTCAGACTCGGTCCCTAGCGACCATGAATCAAGATCCCTGGACCTATGACGAGGAACATCTGCTTCGAATAGATAATCCATTTATATGGATTTGGTCAAAGGACGGATGAGATTTGTGTATGTAAGAATTGTGACGGAAATGTAGTGGTGTTATTGTACTATACGTAGATAATATTTTGTTAGTTGGCAACAATGACAAAATATTATCAGACGTAAGGGTATGTTTGTCCAAACAGTTAATATGAAGGACTTAGGAGAAGCAGGTCACATCCTTGGCGATCAAAGTTCTAAGGGATCACCAGAGAAGGATGTTGTACTTATCCCAAACTTCATACAGTGACACTGTCTTAACTCGTTTTAGCATGGAAACCTCTAAGAAAAGTTTTGTACTTTTCAGCCGTGGAGCTACTCTATCTAAAGGATATATGTTTAGATTATCAAAGTAGATAGAGCAGGTAATGGCGGTTCCTTTAGCACCGGCTATAGGAAGCCTCATGTATGCTAAAAATGAGATCGGATATCTACTTTACCATGGGCATGGTTAGCAGATATCAGAGTAACCCAGGTCAAGGAAATTGGATTGCGGTAAAAGCTTATATTAGTGCCTGAGAAGGACTAAGGATTATAAGCTGATTTACCGGGCAGACCAATTCCCTATGGGTTATACGGATACAGACTTCTAGTCGGATAGAGGCAAACGTAAGTATTCCTCAGGGTTTTGTGTTTACTTTTAGGAGGTGAAACCATAGTTTGGAGAAGTGTTGCGCAGCGGTTGCGTGGCAGACTTCACCATGGAAGCTGAGGAAAGTGGCAGCGTCTGAGGCAGCCAAAGGATGCTACATGGTTCAGGAACCTCAAGATGGACTTCGATGTGATTTCTGGTTTACTCAAAGCTATCACATTTTGTTGTGATAAAAAATGGTGTAGTTGCAAACTCGAAGGAATCACGAGCCCATAAGGCAAGTAAACACATAGAGCGCAAGTACCACCCAGGAGTGGAAAATCTGTTGTTGCCTAGATTACATCAGAGGACAACCTGGGAGATCATTTCACTGAAGGCCTCGATAGCGAGAGCTTAGGCATGTGAAGGATCAGGGAGTCAGATGTATGACATTTTGAGAATAGCAAAGTCTTTAAGTATAAGTGGGAGATTGTTAGATGTGTATACTAAAAGACATTGCTCTTTTTATATATATGAGATTATCTAAATTTTGAAAAGAGAATCACAACTACACTAGGTGCCTGTTTACATTAGTACATGCATGAAGTCCAATACTACGCATTGTAGATAACATGGTGTGTGGTGACACACGAAAGATCGTGTTATCAGTACCCTGCCTAGTATAAGTAGAGGCTCACAACCGAGATGGAATTGGACAACCCATCGAAATGGTTGTAGTGTAATTAGGTGTGGTTGGTCTTGACCATAGAATTCACTAGTGTGCTTTGAGTATATTGAGCAGGAACAAAACCCAAGGTTATCCAATTTGTACTGACTCGATAATTGGATAGGACCTCAGTTTATATTATGTAGTACGATCCCTTATTCCCAAAATAATAACGGGCATATATTATTAATTATTATTTCTTTAATTTACCAATGGGCGAGATCTATTCTGTTAGATCGATAGACCCGGTAAGTTGGGAGATAATATTAATAATATGATGTGTCATTGATTATTAACGGAATTCGTGTCCTGGTGAGTCGGGATGATGATGCCCCCTTGATGTGCTCAAAAGGTTCATCGTGCTAAACCCTGCAGGTGGATTTGATCCGGCACGATGATAAGGTTGAGTGGTACTAATCAAGGATCCAGAAGTTAATTAATTTAAATTGTCAGTAATTGAATTAATTAACAGGCATTCGAGATCTTAAACATGGGGGGATGGACGACTCGTAATATGTGGAGCCCATAAGAAAATATAGGGGTTGGTGAGGAAGTTCAATTAAGATCCTTTAGTGGAATGGATCTTAATTAATGGATCGGGTTTAGATCCATTAGTGGGCCAAGATCCAACTCCTCCTCTTAGTCCCTATCTTAGCCCTATAAATTGTTAGTGATATGAGAGAAGTGTCCTAAGGCAATCGCCTTATGATTGTAAATATTCATTTTAATAAATGATAATTCACTATTTGAGTATACATGTTTGTGTATTTGATTGGGATCTTAAACTCATCTACTGAATGTCCGCAATACAATTCACAGCATAAGAGAATTTGTGATGGGATCACAACTAGTGATTATCTCTAAATGTGCAATTGTGAAGTATTGAAAATATCCCTAGTCGATGAATTGATAAAAATGGACATTATCAATTCTGTTGAGACTAGCATGGGTTATTCTCTAATCAGCTGATTCTCACTGGCTGGTGACATTGGGATGTCCGGAGATAAACATGGATGCTAGTTAAGGGAACTAGTTCATTGGAGTGACTAGCTGTAAAACTTCATATGGTAATCTATATAGATATGTCAATGAAGTTCTTACTGCAGCTTGAGTGCGATGTTCCTTTGACTTGCGGTGTTCAAGTCATCTTGGTCATGGAGACTTGTACTTTAACATCTTAAGCAAGCATCTCCTAGGAGGTGTGGACCCAGGATGATTGGGTATAAGCCGAAGTGCCCGAAGATGTTTGAGCAGCCTACAAAGGATTCACCACTCCTTGCGAGGAGATGTATACCCAGGCCTATCGTCGGATTGTTACTCAAAGCCTCTGGCCAGAGCATATCATGTTTAGAGTGCGAGTCTCTTAAATACATGAGAGTAATTAGAAATCCAAAGGACGAGAAAGACACTACTTGGGCTAGGTGTGACGTAGTCAGCCTAGTGGAGACTGACACAAATAGACCGTGTCCTGAACCAAGTGGGTATAAGATGGTGAAGGGAATGGGGCACGATTCATTAGAGCTGCTGAAGGGTTTCAGAATTACTTCTGAGGTCAAACCGTTGATCTTTCGATTAATTGGGGGTCATGATGTACTACTAGGTGCCACTCATGATCGTTCTATAATTAGTTGATTATAGACGACCAACATAAATTGAAAGCCTATTTAGTCACACGCACTACGAGTAATCCGAGGGATTTAAAATGAGTTAAAAATTGGATTTTCCGATCAAGAGAAATAAGTCGAATCTGAGTTAATCAGAGGGGCAACGGAAACTTAAAATGGCTAAGTCTTTTGAAGGCTTATCGGGCGAATTATATGAGTTTAATTCGCGATCGGTTTGGTTTGGTTTGACCGGCCAAAGAGGGTGATAAATCCCTTTGGTTTGGCCAGCCACAACAAGGGGAAGAAACCAATTTATTTGGTTTAATTAATAAAATAAATCTAGCGCGATTTGTTTTATAAATTATGGATAAATAAATTTGTGTAGAGAAATTTATATAAATAAATTTATAGAAATTTATTCTTTTATGGAAATTAAAATGATCCATGGAATGGTTTATTTTAATTTTATAAAATCAATTATGAATTGATTTTTTCATAAAAAGAAAGTTTATAAATTTCTTGTAAAATTTATTCCATAATTAAAGGAGAGATGAATTTGTTTTATTATAAAGTTAGTTATAATAAAACTTGGTTTAAACGGAATAATTCATAAGAGAATTTATAAGATAAATTTCTTATGAAAACTAATTCCGTTAATTCCGTTAAAAGAGAGACTTGGCAAGGGAGAGGCTACTATATAAAGGAACCAAAGGCAAGCCTTGAATTCCAATCAATAGAGTAATCAAGAGATTAATTCTCTCCCTCTCTCTCTCTTATTCTCTTCTCCTTCTCCTTCCCTCCTAGGGCCGGCGCCCCTTGCCACTCTTAGGGTCGGCGCCCCTTGTCCAACCTAGGGCCGGCGCAACCTCACCCTCCCAAGGGTTGGCGTGAGCAAGGATCACCAAGAAGGAGCCAAACAAGAAGAAGAAGAAGCGGATCGCAACTCCTCTCTTCCCGGAATTTAGATTCCGTTTCTTGTTGGTTAGTTTCCATTCTTTTCTCTTGTTCTTCTAGATGTGCCTTTAGAGAATCTAGTAGTTCTCGTCGGCACAAAACTCGTGACTTTGCGAAGTTATCCCGAAGAGAACTCGGCGTGGACGCGAATAGAGGCGAAGCTTCCAAGGGACGCTACGGTTGGATCTCGTCCCTTTTCTTCGAGTTACGCGAGGTACAAAGTAAATTAGTTTACTTTTCCGCAATGTTTTAATTTATGATTACGTCCACACATCATAAGGTCGTATGCTAGATATGTGGTTAAAATAATTTGTGAAATTATTTTATGCTAATTCTTC
>JAGFNQ010003694.1:586159-606780 GCA_024364735.1 Boesenbergia rotunda | reverse complement strand
CACATTTATTTTATTAGCCATCTATTCACCCCTCTCTAGCCGGACCAACCCGATCCAACACTAAGCATCTCAACCCATTCTAGGTTATCAATCAAAAGTACCCTAAGGTGCTTGTGAGATGCTGGCTTCTAAATCTATAGGTGCATGCATTTCTAGGGTTAAGGCCTAGGCTAAGTCTATTTGCGAAAAAGCCCTAGTTTTAAAGGGGTAGTTTTTAAAATAAAACTAAGTCGAAAAATTTATTTTTCAAACCTTTTCAAAACTAAGTAAAAGCTAATTTTGAAAACATTTAAAAACTATTTTAAAAACTAATTTTTAAATGGACAAAGTAGTAAGAAAACCAAAAAATAGTGTAAACCTATTCTACCAAACATAATCCTAACTGCCATCAAGTAGTAAACTCAAGTACTCATTTCCATAAGTTCGCTAGTCAACAGACACAATCAGCACAGTCATACAGGTCAAACATGAGTCAAGTTTTAGTTACTAATACAATGCATCGGCTGAAATAGTCTAACTATGAAGACGGGCCAGGGTGGTCAGATGAGCCAGGCTGCCATGCTCTGAGAAGCGACATCATCTCAATGTATCGTGCATCGGCCACCTCTCGATCGGCTCTACGAGCTTCCATCTGCTCTAGGTGATAGGCCTCGGCCTCCTCTCGGAGATTGTGGATCTCCGTCTGCATCTGTGCGAAGCCCTGGTCGATGGTCGGTGGTGGAGGCTGGTCTATATGGTCCCGTATCTCTGCTGCGAGATCAGCAACATCAACGTCTACCTCCTCGTCGGAGTCGATCGGAGCCCCGACTCGTTGTCGTCTCCAACTCAAAACCCCGGTGGCCGATACCTCTAGACCAGCTAAAGAGAAGTTCCTGAACCCTATCTCATCAAAATCGGTCATCGCGGTTATTTCACTCAAGGTAATGTCACGACCGTGGTGATGAAGGAGGGAGGTGATGATGTGGCAGAAGGGAGTGCACACTCGTCCCTGAGTCGTAACACTGGATGCATGCATAATAGTATGAAACATGTGTAGTCCAATGTCAATGTCAAGATGATGGATCAGGGCATACAGAAGGAAGGCATGAAAAAGTCGCATGGTCGCGACATCTCTAGTGGATAGTGGTAAAATACAGCGGACCAGGACTTTGTATAGGGCGTAGTCCTGGGCCTGAAGGTCAACGGACTGAAATCGTCTAGCTACGGGGAGTCTAGCTTCCCTATAGAAATAGGAGTGGAGAGTGTCTAGAGTGATGTGGGAGTAGGGAGCATCAAATGGAGGATCCCTAGGTGGATAGCAACAAAAGGTGGACTGGGAGAGTCGTAGTCCAAGAAATCGATTTAGTAAAGTAGGGGTGATCGACAAGGGTATCCCTTGAACAGTAATGACAAACATGAGATCGTTCTGTCGAATTATGTTATTATAGAATTTTGTACATAAAGGTGTGTTAATTGAATGAGTGCAGAACACTAGATTGTCTAGTTGATAGAAATTTATAACATTCATGGCTAAAGGACAAGATTAGGTGAAGAAGTGTCTATTTAGATAGTTAGTTTTGATAGGTTTATAGGTTGTTCGAGCAAACTTATTACACAGTTCTAGAGTTGGAAACCTAGGGTCGGGACTCGGTTCGGTACAGGGGTTCGCTTGGTTTGCTCGGCGTTTTCTAATTTAAGAAACATGAATTTATAAGAAAGGAATTAAGAAAATAATTCTAAATGCATAAAAGAAAACATACCGGGGAGGCATGGTCGAGATTGAGGAAGCACAAGTGTCACTTGATCTCCTTGGAGGGAAGGAAGTGAGGGAGGAGGATGGTTTTTGGTGTGGGAAGAAGAGGGAGTTCGGGTGCCTTTTATAGGCAGTTTTTTTGGGGGCGCCCGGGAGCTCCCGGGCGCCCAAGACAGCAGCCTACTGCCTTTGGCAGTGACTAGGGCTGGTTGGGGGCGCCCGCAATGGCCCGGGCACCCCAGTCAGCCTGGTCTTTGCAGCTTTTGCTGCTTTGACTGATACTGGCGGTGCCTGCGAGGTTCGGGGCGCCCAGGTCAAGGGACAAGGGCAGCTTTTTGCTTTGAGAGGAGTGAAAGTAATGGGGGGGCGCCCGAGGAGTCACGGGCGCCCGGATTGAGTATTGATTGGCTTTTTTTGTTGTCTTGTCATCATTTGACCATGGTTTAATTGGTTTGACTATGGTTTGACTAATTTAACTATGGTTTGACTGCTTTGACCATGGTTTGACTACTTTGACCATGGTTTGACTATTGTTAGGTCAATGCTTTTCTAAACCAAAACAAAAATGCAGTTATGAATTCTGATTAAGTTAAGTTTACTGTCTCACCCAATCTAGGGTTTTCAATCACGTTAGCCTTATAGGTTTTGTGAGACAGGATTTGATAAAAGAATTTTTGAAAAACATAATTTATTTTAAAAAGCTTAATTAATTTTGAAAACAATTGAATTTATTTTGAAAAAAATGTTTAAGTCTACAACTAACTGAAAATTTGTGTTAGATTCGAATTTGACAAAGAATAATTTGAATTTGAATTTCAAAGATTGGCTTCCAGGTCTTGGCGAGGCACTAGGCCTTCTTTGGCCGTAGCCTTATTGGATCATCAACCCTTTCCTTGACAAAGCCTTTCAGTGAAATTTCATTTTCAAAATTAATCTTTGAAAGATTCTGGTCTAACTAGTTTGGGTCTTAGATCGGTAGCTTCGGCTAGTTTCACTAGTCTAAAGAGACCAAGTAGAGAATACTTGACCTTATTAGAATTGATTTCCCTAACGTACTATCATCTCACCTCCACCCAATACTATGTTGTCAAATTTCAATTAAGTTGGTTCAGTCCTTAAACTAATCATTCCTAAGTCTAAGCATGGTAAATTGTAGAAATTAAATAAACAATCAATCATGCAAATTGCAAGCAAGAATTGAGTTTTATCTAATAATAAATATTGTTTTCAATTTGGCTCCCCCTGGACTAAAGCCACGATAATGGTCTGGCAAGATGTGAATCTTGTCCTTGGGGATCCAGTATTGATTTGATCCAGTTTGTTTGTTCAGGCATAGTTTGGGTACCCATGACTGAACTTTAGGTCTGGACTGGTTCAGTACAGCAAAGTAGGATCTTTGTCTAGATTTGGTTCTATAACCTAGTCCAGATCGATTTAGAACCGATTTCTATTTTCCAAGAATCATGTCAAGACCCTTGGAACCCGAAGTGAATCGTTCTAACGCCACTCTAAGATCCTTAACTCGAGTTTTCAGGGAGGAGTTCTCTTTCTCAAAGTTTTCAACTTGAGTAGAGGTTCCTTCTTGAACCTTCTCAATTAAGGGTCTAGAGTCAGCTCCCTCTTTCAGGAGTTTTACTTCCTGTCGGAGGGATTCGACTCGGAGTTTAGCTTTCGCCAAATCTCGAGAAAGATAAGAAATTAATTCATTTAATTGACTTCTAGTAAAACCACTTACCTTGATTTCGCCGTCCTCTGAAAATGTCAGTCTGCCGTCGTCCTGTTCTGATTCTGACTCTGTCTCGACTTCTTCTGAGGCGGTTAGTGCGAGTAGGTTCGACTGTGGGATCTCTTCTTCTTCGGAGGAGGAGGACTCGTCCCACGTTGCTTGAAGTGCCTTCTTCTTCCTTCTATTCTTCTTGGTCTCCTTTAGGTTCGGACACTCCGTCTTGTAGTGACCCTTCTTCTTGCACTCGTAGCAGGTCACGTTGGGTTTGTTCTTTTCATTTGATGGTTCTGCTGGTTCATCATTTCTTCGGCTGGCTTTCCTTCTGTTGGTTTGGTTCTTCAATTCCTTGTAGTAGTTCCGGGCCAGTCGGACCAGCTTTGGTCGATCTCCTTCGTCTTCTGAGTCTGAGTCTGATTCAGACTCAGGTGTTGGTTGAGGTTTCTTCTTGGATTTCTTTTCAGATTTACCTGTAATAAAGGCAATGCCTTTCTCGGCCAGGGTGCAGTTAGTCTGCTCATGTAATTCTAATTCAGAGAACAATTCATCTAATTTAATTTTTGAAAGGTCCCTTGAAACCTTGTATGCATCTACCATAGATGCCCACAAGGTGTTTCTAGGGAAAGCATTTAAAGCGTACCTTATTAGGTCACGGTTTTCTACCTTGTGACCGATGGTGTGCAGTCCGTTCATTAGTTCCTGAATTCGGGCATGAAGTTGAGCTGCTGTTTCGTTGTCGGTCATTTTGATCGTGTACAGCTTGTTCAGGAGGAGATCCCTCTTGCTGATCCGAGTGTCTGATGTTCCTTTGTGCAGCTCGATCAGTTTCCCCCACAGCTCCTTGGCACTGTTGAATGGACCTACCCGGTTCAGCTCCTCTTTTGTTAATCCGCATTGGAGGGTCTGGGTCGCCTTTGCATCAGCTTCAATCTTCCGTTTCAGAGCGGTGTCCCATTCTGTGTAGGTTTGAGGTACTCCTTCAGCATTTTTTGGAATCTCCAGTCCGAACTGGATGATTATCCATATGTCCACCTGAGTTTTCAGGTGGACCTCCATTCTGCTCTTCCAGTAGGAGAAGTCCTCCCCAGTGAAGAGAGGGGGTCTTGCAGTGCTGAAGCCTTCTTGCATGACCATTTTATCTGAAAAATTAAGCAAAAAAAAAAATATCCCAAGACTTGGTCTTGGATTAGTAGTGCGGGATAAAAAGAAAAATATTTGTCGAGGGGTGTTGCACCAACCTCGATTAACGAGAAGAATTTCGAAAGAAAAGAATATTAAAAAAAATTGGAAAAAAAATCCGAAAAATTCTCAAACTGGTGGTTGCACCAAATTTGAGCTTCCCCGCTCTGATACCACTTGTTGGATCGAGAGAAACGATAGAGGGGGGGTGAATATCGTAAAACGTTCGGATTAAAGTTAGAGCAATTACGCAGCGGAAATTTAAATCAAACACACGCAAACACCAAAATTTTTACTTGGTTCGGAGTCGCGGTCGGCTCCTACTCCAAGTCCCACGGTCGTTGACCGTTTACTACGGGCAATTCTATATGTGCGCAAAACAGTTTACAGAGAGATATTAAAAAGGTAGTATAGTAAACTTAAAAATAGCTCTTCGTTACCGACGTCCAGTGTAGATGGAATTTTCGGAGCGGAGGGACGTCGTCGGCGCTTGTATCTCGAGTTGAGAGGTTTCCGGAGCAGAGCGCGGGAGCAGAAGAGCGTAGGAGAGTTGGAAGAATTGTTGTCTGAAGCCTTGGGGTCGAGGGCCTATTTATAGCCCCTGGGGGCGCCCGGAACGTCGGGGGCGCCCCCCCCCCCCCCCGTGTCAGTTGATCCGAGTTCTTCTCAGTCAGCTCTGATCCCTTCAAACTCGGGATCAGATCTTGAGTGGGGCGCCCTGGACGCTGGGGGCGCTCGAGTTGACCGGGTCAGGCTCTTATCCTATTGGCTTCTCGTTGGCTTGCTTCGTTATCTTGAGCTAGGGGCACCCGGGACGCTGGGGGCGCCCGGGACCATGGGGAGCGCTCGGGAGCACGGGGGCGCCCCGCCCAGTAAGCTGTTGAAGCGAACACTTGCTCCATCTGTTTTGTGTTCACCTTGGGGGCGCCCGGGACACTCCGAGCGCCCTGGTCAGCTGCTGCCTCACTCCTTTGAGGCTCTCTGAGCTGCAGACACTCGTTCCTTCGGTCCTGCATCCAGGGTTAGTCCAAAACAACACAGAGCAATAATATATTAATTTTATACAGCCTTAGCTGTCTTGGTTCTGACTTTGGGCCTCCAAAATGGAGCCCTAGGTCGAACCGACGCCTACTATTCCCTCAACGGGGAACGCGTCCCCACCTACTCCTCTCAGGAGAATGTACCTGATGCCAACCGGCTCCTCCGGTTGGACTTTTGCCCAGCAGTCCTTCGCCAGGTGCCTAGCTATCCTTCTCCAGGTGCCTAGCTGTCCTTCGCCAGGTCTTCAGTACCAAGCCGTCCTTCACCTGCTGCCTAGCAGTCCTTCGCTAGGTCTTTGTCTCCTGGCATTCCTTCGCCAGGTGCCTAGCAGTCCTTCGTTAGGGCTTTGTATCCTGGCATTCCTTCACCAGGTGCCT
The DNA here is from genome assembly GCA_024364735.1 of Boesenbergia rotunda. Lineage (NCBI taxonomy): Eukaryota > Viridiplantae > Streptophyta > Magnoliopsida > Zingiberales > Zingiberaceae > Boesenbergia > Boesenbergia rotunda. The sequence continues at coordinate 600,728 of JAGFNQ010003694.1, read as the reverse complement.
TCGCTAGGACTTTTTCTGCACACTTGAGTAAGATGTTAGATAAACATTATACCTTAACTTTTGAACCCTTTTGCCATTATCAAAATACAGGTTCGACTTGGGTGCTTTCTGCACCAATAGTTAATTCGCTTGTACAGAGCCCCAAGCTCTGATACCACTTGTTGGAACTTGGATGGCTAGAGGGGGGGTGAATATAGCCAGACACTTGAACTTTAGGGCTTTTCAAGTTTTCTGCACTTAAACGTTTAGTAACACAGCGGAAGCAATAAAAACAGAGTATGCAGAATTTAAACCCTAAGCTAAGAACAACCACCAAACGCTAACAAAGAGGATTTACAAGGTTCGGGGATAACTTGCCCCTACTCCTTGGCGTGCTCGTAAGGTGGGCGATCCCTTGATCGTCGGCAGATCAAGCCCCGGAAAATCCGGATAAAATGCAACCTCCTTCTCGGTGAAGTAACCTCTCCACAACGTTTCAAGATGGATCAAGTATATAGTGCAGGAAACACAAGAAGGATCTTATTTAGCACTTAGAACCACAAGAACACAAGCAAACTTCTCCTGAGCTCCACTCAACGCAGATCTCACGCAAGAACTCCCTTCTTCGTGTCTTCTCGCTGATGGACTCGCCAAGCTTCTTGTTTCTCTTCTAAGTGCTCAAGTAACAGAAGGTTGCTTCAAAGATCACAGTTGCTTGCTCAAGATGATGAAATAGAGTAGTCGCAAGAGCACAATATGAGATGTCGCAAGAACACAAGCTGTAACGTTCCTGAGACTTGTTCGCCACCAAGTACTTAAGTCTCAGCTCACTGATCGCCAGATCACCACCTCACTGCAGCCTCCAGCTGCTCACCTGCAACAGCCAGCTACCACTGAGCTCTCCTGGACTCCCTGAGCTTCCCTCAGCCAAGTCCCAGTCAGCAGCTCCAGCATTGCCAGCATCCGTTGCACCCTGAGATGGAAAACGGACAAACCTGCGATAGTGAAAACCTTCGTTTGACTTCCCTTGGATGATCCCTGAGTCACTTGCACACTTAGCAACTTATTAGGGCAGCAAATCAACAGAAAATCAAAGTATCAGAAGGTTAGAGCAGATATCAGCAGTGTATCAGAAAAAGCAAATGCGAACAGACGCGATCAGAGCGTCTGACAGTGCATTTTGAATTAAAGTGATCAGTCATCCAGAACGATCAGAATGATCCCAGACGGATCAGGCTCCAGCCTGATCGGTCCCCAGTGAGAAACCTGGAATCGCAAGCTTGTATGATCGGTCACCCTGACCGGTCACCAGATCGGTCACTAAACCGATCTAGAAATCTGCTTGCCACAATCCCGCCTGAAACACACTGCTGATCGGTCACCAAACCGATTAGGACACTCCCTGACCGATCAGGCTCCAGTCTGATCGGTCAGGGTGAGAAACCTCGCGACAGTTGATCATTCAGATTGATCGATCAAGGTTTCTCCCTGATCGGTCACCAGACCGATCAGAAGCCGAACAGTAGGTTTGCCAAAGTTACTGGAAGCTCCCTGATCGGTCACCAGATCGATCAGACATCGCTGGATCGGTCACCAAACTGATCCACGAGGGAACTTCGTGCCAACTTCCCTGATCGGTCACCAGACCGATCTGGGCAAGGCCAAACCCTCTCTAAGTCAAGAGAACTGGCTCCCAGCCTCCCCTGACTCGAGCTCAGTCCCTCGGACCAAGACTCCGTGCCCAGCTTCACTCACAAGGACTTCAGTCAACCTGGCTTCACTCACCAAGACCCGGCTTCACTCACCGGGATTTCAGTCCACCTGGCTTCACTCACCAAGACCCGGCTTCACTCACCGTGATTTCCAATCACCTAACCCTCCGAGTTAGGAATTTCCACACCTAGCCCTCCAAGCTAGGACTTTTTCACACCTAACCCTCCAAGTTAGGATTTCATCCACCTAGCCCTCCAAGCTAGGACTTTTCCACACCTAGCCCTCCAAGCTAGGACTTTCCACACCTAACCCTCCAGGCTAGGACTTTTCACACCTAACCCTCCAGGTTAGGAATTTTACACTTAGCCCTCCAAGCTAAGACTTTTCACCAACCTAGCTTCTCAAGCTAGGACCTGACCCTCCAAGCCAGACTTTCTTCAAACCTAGTCCCACTAGGTATGCCTAGTCTACGACCAGGACTTAATCACAATCATCTAATCAACCTAAACTAAAATCGATGTCAACACCAAAACAACAATCACGGTCAGACTGCATCAACAGTTATGGTTAAACTAGTCATCTGAACCTGAATATATCCTACTAGTCCCTGCTTAAACTGCTCCATCCGCTCTCTGTCCTTTGCAACAAGTTGGGGGAAATACTCGGCTAACTGGCTAAACTCCGCATATACTGCATAACAGTACGATCTCCCTGTCGGAGTCTGATGTGGCCCAGTACTAGTGTCACGGATGAGCCTCAAATTTAGATATTTGTAAACTGAAAACCCTTGGCTAACAAAGTTAAAATGTAAAATAGGGGTCTCAGGTCGTATTTTTCCAAGGACTAGTTGAATGAATGTTTAACTCGAGCTTGAAAGTTATTGTCGTCTGATGATTTGGGTTTTCTAGATAAAATGGGGGTTTTTGCAATAAGAAATGAAATAGCAATCCGGAACAAGTGGAATTAACTAAGCAGACATGAATTAGGAAATTGCAGAAACTGAACTTAACCTAATTGACAATTAAGCAATTAAATTCAAATGATGAATTGAAACTTGAGAACTAAACTTCAATGCAGGAAATAAATTGTAGAGATGAATTGCAGAAAACTAATTTGCAAGACAATGACGACTAGAACAAAACATGGCTTAAAGACTTGACTTGAAATGTAGTTGGAACAAATTAGAGCAATATGAAGAAATTAAATGCTTGGAACAAAAATTATCCTAGATTAAAACATCAAATCAATTCATATCCAAAACTTCCCTTTGCCGTCACACAAAGGTTGAGCTAGAAACCCTCCAACTCAAAAACCAATGAAGAAAAGCTCCCGGATCAATTTGCTGTGAAATTGCCTTCCTGATCGGTCAGTCGACCGATCAGGTCTCCTTCTGATCGGTCACGGGACCGATCAGGAGTGACTCTGTCCGATCACCAACACCGATCAGTAACTGAAAGCTCCCACGATCTCCTCCTTTCTCGATCAGCTGGATGTTGATCATGCCCAGTAACTTTCAGAGACATTCAGAGAACCCCTCTAAGTGCATCTGATTGCTTCGAAGATGAAAACAACAGTGATCGAATGGAATCGACAGTGGAATAGGACTCCGGAGAAACCCTCAACCGAGATCCACTTTCAGCGACAAAATCGACTGCAACTAAACAGAAATTCTACCTCATTGATCTGAATCCTTGGAAATGAACTTGATCTAATGTGGTCGCACGCAATCTCAGAAGAAAACTGCAAGGAAATCAATGAAGAATAGAGAAAACTAAGCTACTCGGCGATGACTGTTTCTACGCGACGACCCCGAGCGAAAGAGGGAAATCTGATTTAAATCAATTCCCTTTGAATTTGGACGGCTGCGATCTTCTTTGCTCCATCCAACGGTCATATCAAGTCCGATCTGAACCAAACCTTACAAATCTTGATCAATGGTTCTGATCTACTTCTCCTTAGCTCAGATCAATCAGATCTGCGGCGGATGGCTCTGATCTTCCCTTCTCTTGAATGAATGGTCTAGATCATCTTGAGCATGATCCAACGGTCAGATTGCTTCTGATTTGGATGAAATTTTCAGATCTTGATCTGTGGTCATGATTGACTCTATCTTGAACTCGGATTGATCAGAAGTTGACCGATGGCTCAGATCTAGCCGTTCTTTGATCGGACAACCCATATTAATCTGATGCATGATCACTTTGATCCGGATCCAATTCTGACTCAAGTTTGACCCAATCTGATATAGGTCCATGATCCTTTAAAGCCTACAAAAATATAGATTCAAATTTAATGCCCAAAATATCTCAAATATACATAGATTTGAATCAAAAGGTAAAATAGAGACAATCCATGAAACTTAATATAAATGCAAACTTAAGCATATAAAAGTGGATCAAAACATGGATTTGAGAGCCTAATTTAACAAATAAAATGATAGTTATCAACTCCCCCACACTTACTCTTGGGCGTCTCGCACAAGCCAACTAGTTAACCTAAGATGTATCCTCCTAGATTAGTCTTAATCATAGTTAGAAGCAATTGAAAAGAAATTACCTAGGATTGTCAATTCTCAAAAATCTAAGCTCAATGGACTAGTATCTTGTCCTTAAATCAACAACTTAGCATACTTCATCCTTCAAGACTCATTGAGATGAATTAACTCAAAAAACCTTGCAAAGGAAGTTTTAAAGTAGATCTCTTCCTAAGTTCTACATTTTTTATGGAAGTGGAGCTCTCTCCAACACAACATGGTTCTTGCACTACCATAAGCTTGCTTAATATCTACTCTCCACTATCATTCTTGATTTGGATCCACACCTACAAAAGCTTATTGGAACAGTTAAAGAAGATATAAAATGATAGAAATGAAATAGAAGTTTAATAAATTATGATACTAAAGAATTATGATAAAGAAAATGATAAGGAAATATGGAAAGTAATATGACATAATAAGAAAATATGGAAAAAGTAGAGAAAGTGGAAGACTTGGACACTCAAAAGTGTAACCTAATGCAATTTACCCTCTCATGGTAGCCTCTAATGGATTCCGAACCAAGGGGAGTAAGGATAAGCTGATTTGGATGAGTAAAATACTGAATTCAGTGTGCCAACTCCTTCTGATCGGTCAATAGACCGATCAGACACTGGCTGATCGGACTGAAGATCGGTCTATGCTACTCCTGATCGTACTGGAGTGATACTGATCGAACTGGCTACCTTCTGATCGGTCAACAGACCGATCAGACACCTCCCTGATCGGTCTGGAGACCGATCAGGGCTCGAACAGAACTGAAACTACAGAATTTTGAAACTGTCTGCCTGATTTTTTTTTCCTTCTTCTGATCAGTAGCTAACTCTTGACTTCAATGAACTCCTTGTTTCCAACTTCAATTCAAATATCTAACTCAGCATTTAACTTCCACTTCATTATCTTTTCTTTTCTTTTCCTTTTCTTTTCTTCTGTTTTCTATTTTTCTGCAGCTGAGTTTTTCCCTCTTTCTTTTCTTTTGTTTTCTTTTTCTTCTTTCATCTGCAATTCAGATCCCATAACTTCACAACTTCCAACTTGGAGCTCTTCATGACAATAGAGAACTAAGTGCTCCACTTGGTATAATTTGTAGCATGGATACACCACATTTAAATACAATACTAGCTTCTTGAGTAGACTCTCTTTTCCCTTTTGGAATTTCCCTCATAGAGCTTGAAATGCCAAATCATAATCAAGAAGCTAAGTATTCCCCATGTAGCCTTCACTATCCCATTTTTGCAACTCACTCTTGATACAAAACTTCATTCAAGTTGGCACACTTTGGCTCAATGGTTACTAAATGCTTCCATTATCCTCAAAATTTGATAGAATGCTTGCATCCTCCCTCACACTTAAACTTTTGTCCGTCTCGGGCAAAGTAACATCAAGAATCATCAAAGTACCCAAGTCCATGGAAAAGATTATGATGAACATAAAGAATAGGGAAAGGGAAAATAGCATAAAAGTGTCTCAACAAGGAATGTTGCAAAAATGATATGAAAAATGAAACAAAGTGACTCACCTCTATAAATGTGGTCCAATCATAGAAATATAGATTTGAAAGAACCTAAGCAAGTTCTAGAGTACAATCACATATGTGTATCACAAAAAATTTGGTCAATTCCTCACTAGGTAAAAAGAATTCATCTCAAGTCATCAATCTAGAGTCCATAACTAAGTAGTACTCAAGCATCCAAGAATTTTCATCCATTGGCTCAAATTCTAAGTTTTAACAACCAAATTTAATTTGCTTTCAAGGGACTCTAAAATGATATAAGAAAATCTAGATGGATACATTTATTCCTAGTCATGCAAGAAACAAAGTGCCAAGAAGACTAACATGGTATCTACAATGACTCTTATTCAATTGACACTACCCCAAACATTTATTAGCAAGAACTCATTTTAAAAGAAAATTTTACTTCTAGAAAACATAAAAATGAAACATGCAATGAAATAAAATGTAAGAAGGAACAAACTTCCGTTTATTCCTAACGGTTGGAGTCGATTAAGAAATAACCTCCATTCCGGTAGTGGAGTTTGGGTGGTCGAGAGAGCATTCTTCATGTGATCAATTTTATGGTCCATTGCTTCCCCTCACTTAAACTTCACAGAAATATGTTCCGGTGGTTGAAGGCGATTAAGGTACAACATCCATTTAAGAGGTAGAGTGCTACGAGTTAGAGTAATATCAACTCCTCCCTCTTGATGCTTTTTGGAAGTCCTTCCAGGAGGTTGGAGTCTATTAAGTTGGAGCACCCACTCCAGAATCCGACGGCGCCCTGCAAAACCATGCAATACCTCCCTCACGCGTGCAAGGTAAGAAAGAAATGAAATACCATCAGTCTCTATATAAAATGTATCAAGATATGCATCAAATCCAATAAAATCTATTTTAGGTACCTCCATGAGTTTTTCATGTTGGTGCAATCTTGTTTAGGTCAGGGTTGACCTAGTTTGACTAAGCTCGGGTGAGCTTAGGTCTGTGGGAGATTGTTGGTGCAATCTTGTTTAGGTCAGGGTTGACTTAGTTTGACTAAGCTCGGGCGAGCTTAGGTCTGGTAAGCTTGGAAAGCTTAAGGTTAGATGTTTCGATGTTTGATAATGATGTTTGAATATCATATGATGTTTGAATGTCGTATGAAGTCCAGGTGGATCGGGGAGATCGTACGCTGGCAAGGGAAAAGACCTAGTGGGACTAGGTACACCTAGGGGGACTAGGTGAAGTCCAGGTGGATCGGGGAGATCGTACGCTGGCAAGGAAAAAGACATAGTGGGACTAGGCACACCTAGTGGGACTAGGTGAAGTCCAGGTGGATCGGGGAGATCGTACGCTGGCAAGGGAAAAGACCTAGTGGGACTAGGCACACCTAGTGGGACTAGGTGAAGTCCAGATGGATCGGGGAGATCGCATGCTGGCAAGGTGGAAGTCTACCGAGAGATTAGACCTAACTCGAGGGTTAGGCAAATCTGGTTGGGAACCAGGTTAAGTCCGAGCTGGGAGCTAGGCAGAAGAAATCCAAGTTGGTCAAAGGGGTTGACCGGACGCTTGGAAGGGAAACCTAGGCTTGTGGGAACAAGTTAGGTTGGACTCAATCGATTGGGTGAATCGATCAGGTGATCGATTAGGGCGGTTTTCGCGAGAGGACAGAAGGGTCCTGAATCGATTGTGTAATCGATTCAGGGTATCGGTAATCGATTGGCTAATCGATTAGGGTGGTTTGCGCGAGAGAACAGAAAGGCTCTGAATCGATTGGGTAATCGATTCAGGGTGATCATAATCGATTGCCTAATCGATTACGGTTCGAAAACTAGCCATTGAACGGCTAGGTGTGACGTGGTAATCGATTGGGTAATCGATTACCAAACCCTAGGCGACCGGTATAAGAGTTTTCGCGCAGGTTTTGAGGCACAGAACTTCTCCCCTTCTTCTCCTTCATCAGTGCCATTTCGAGGGAAGCCTTGGAGCTTAGTGTTGTTGCATTTCCAAGGCCCTAGAGGCAATCACAAGCTTGAAGATAGCAAGGAAATCAAAGAGAGTTCATTTATTGTAAATCTTGTAAGATTTCATTTGTATTTTGCTTTGTAATCTTGTTGTATCTTCTTGTAAGCTTGTAAGAGGTTTCTCCACCTCAAGAAGGAGACTTTCATAGTGCATGAGAGTGTGAGGAGAGTGGATCCTTGGATTAGTCACCCGACCGGGGTGGATACCAAGTAAAATCCAATGTGTTAGCGATTGTTTGAAGTCTTCCGCCGCGACAAATCATCTACAAGCGAATCGGAGCTAATCACCCCCCCTCTAGCTCGTCTACCGGTCCCAACATTTCACAATTAGTATCCACAAAGGGTATATCAAGAAACTTATCACAACCAATGAAATCAATTTTAGGTACCTCTATTAGTTTTTCACTATCAATTTCTGCATAGGATGTATCAAGAATCGTATCACAGTCAATAAAATCAATGCTAGGTACCTCTATGAGGTTTTCACAATTAACCTCTACATAAGATGTATCAAGTAATGCCCCACAACCAATGAAATCAATCTGGGGTACCTCTGTGAATTTTTCACAATTAATTTCTACATAAGATGTATCAAGAATTCCATCATAACAAACAAAATCAATTTTAGACACCTATAAAAAATTTTCACAATCAGCTTCTACACAGGATGTGTTAAGAAATTCATCACAACCAACAAAATCAGCACTAGGTACCTCCATGAGTTTTTCACAATTAGTATCTACACAAGATGTGTCAAGAAATTCATCACATTTAACAAAATCAGCACTAGGTACCTCCATGATTTTTTCACAATTAATATTCACATAGGGTATATCAAGAATTTCATCACAGCCAACAACATCAACCTTATGTACATCTATGGGTTTTTCACAACAATTAATCTCAGTCTCTACATAAGATGTATCAATAATTGCTTCACAACCAACAAGATCAACCTTGGGAGAAATACTTACCTTATCATGCTGAAAAATACCTGGAGGTTCTACAAGAGTAGATGTAACTGTGGTCTCCTCCTGGTCATGTACAAGCTCCACTTCAATCTCAGGTTCTGGTGGACATTCAACTAAGAAGGGTGATTCTTGAGTTCTTGCTTCCACCATGCAAGTCCCTACACTTTCTGGCTTGTCCTCCGAATCTTCTAATGTATCAATCACTGTTGGTGGTCCCTGGGGCTCAGTACAATCCCCTACACCTGTAGAATCATCTGCAACGCATGTTTCATCAACAATATCTGCAACAGCCATATTAGAAAAGTTAGGATCATCAATAACTATTTCATCACAAAATAAAAGACTAGAATGGTCCTGTAAAACTTCAGAATTGAATTCAAGACTGTCACAAGCTTTTCTATCCACTCCTCCAATTCCTCTATAGCTAATGCATCCTCAACTTTCTCTGAACAGCTTTATCAGCAATTAAATCTCCCACAACAACCTCATCTGACATATCCATGCTAATGCTAGGAGGATCCTCTCTGGGGTGCTGTGAGAAGTGTAAAGAGACCCTTAGTTCCTCCTCTTGAGCTGAAATTTTCGGGCATGGATCTTTAACAGGAATTTTAGGATGGATAGCTGCTGTAGGTGCCCTGATTTTTCTGATTTCTTCTTCTTCTTCCACCAAAATTGCAAGATCAATTGAAGAAGGACTTATGCTTGCACTAGGGTCACAACCAACTGATGTAAAATCATTTTCGGGGCTGTTTGAGATGGAAAATAGGTTGCTGGAAATTTTTCATAAAAATCAACTCTTGGAATGTTTAAACTTGAAACAACTTCCTCATTTCTCAAAATTAGTTCACAATCATACCCCTCAGGATTAGGAATAGCTTGAAAAGGGAATTGGCTTGATCTTTGGGTTTGCATTTGATTTATTTCACTAATCAATTTTCCCATGTGTCTCTCAATGTCTTGAAGCGTAGAATCATACTCTTGTTATTGTGAATGTTTTTGTTGTATGATTCGTTGCAAAATCTCCCCAAGCCTTTGTTGTTGAGCCTCAAGCTCACTAGAATCTTCAAAGTCTCCTTGATGAGCATGGAACTCTTGTTGGTCTTGAAATGTAGCATTAGGTTGCTCAAAATCATAACTAGGCTGTGAATTCTGAAAATAAGGTGGTTGGGGCTGATTAAATTGTTGATTTGGCTGTGAAAATTGCTGAAAATTAGGCTGGAAACTTGGTTGGAATTGATGAGAATTGTAGCTCTGAAAATTCTGAGTTTGAGGTTGAAATTGTTGTGGTGAGGGCTGAAATTGTGGAGGTTGAAAATTCTGATTGAATGGTTGAAAACTTTACTGATTATCATTGTAACCTTGCTGAAAATTTTAAAATTGTGGTTGAAATTGCTGTTGTGGCTGATTGAAGGTTGGTTTTGCTGAAAATTCGAATAAGACTGCTGAAATGCTTGAGAATGCTGCTGGAAACTCTGAATAGGCTGCTGAAATTGTTGAAGTTGAGGCTGAAATTGATAATTGAGTTGCTGGAAATTTGAATAGGACTGCTGAAAACTTTGAAATGGAGGTTGTCCTTGTTGTGGGGGTTGTTGTGAATTAAAATGATTCCCCCAACCCGAATTGCAAGTAGATGAATAAATGTTGGGTCTTTGTTGGAATTCCATTTGCTTCACCAAAAATTTTAACTCCAACAATGAACTTTTGATCTCTAACTGTTCATTTGAAAACATTTTGAACGTCCACAAGGTCACCACTGCAGTCCTGTCACAAAACAAACAAAATGGTAGCAACCGTATACAAAAAGATAAAGCACATAAAAATAGAATCAAAAAATATAAATATTAAACACAAGCTCAATTTAAACAAACTCAACTAGTGATTCCCCGGCAACGGCGCCAAAAATTTGATGTGGCCCAATACTAGTGTCACGGATGAGCCTCAAATTTAGATATTTATAAACTGAAAACCCTTGGCTAACAAAGTTAAAATGTAAAATAGGGGCCTCAGGTCGTATTTTTCCAAGGACTAGTTGAATGAATGTTTAACTCGAGCTTGAAAGTTATTGTCGTCTGATGATTTGGGTTTTCAAGATAAAATGGGGGTTTTTGCGATAAGAAATGAAATAGCAATCCGGAACAAGTGGAATTAACTAAGCAGACATGAATTAGGAAATTGCAGAAACTGAACTTAACCTAATTGACAATTAAGCAATTAAATTCAAACGATGAATTGAAACTTGAGAACTAAACTTCAATGCAGGAAATAAATTGCAGAGATGAATTGCAGAAAACTAATTTGCAAGATAATGGCGACTAGAACAAAATATGGCTTAAAGACTTGACTTAAAATGTAGTTGGAACAAATTAGAGCAATATGAAGAAATTAAATGCTTGGAACAAAAATTATTCTAGATTAAAACATCAAATCAATTCATATCCAAAACTTCCCTTTGTCGTCACACAAAGGTTGAGCTAGAAACCCTCTAACTCAAAAACCAATGAAGAAAAGCTCCCGGATCAATTTGCTGTGAAATTGCCTTACTGATCGGTCAGCCGACCGATCAGGTCTCCTTCTGATCGGTACGGGATCGATCAGGAGTGACTCTGTCCGATCACCAACACCGATTAGTAATTGAAAGCTCCCGCGATCTCCTCCTTCCTCGATCAGCTGGATGTCGATCACGCCCAGTAACTTTCAGAGACATTCAGAGAACCCCTCTAAGTGCATCTGATTGCTTCGAAGATGAAAACAACAGCGATCGAATGGAATCGACAGTGGAACAGGACTCCGGCGAAACCCTCAACCAAGATCCACTTTCAGCGACAAAATCGACTGCAATTAAACAGAAATTCTACCTCATGGATTTGAATCCTTGGAAACGAACTTGATCTAATGTGGCCGCACGCGATCTCAAAAGAAAACTGCAAGGAAATCGATGAAGAACAGAGAAAACTAAGCTACTCAGCGATGACTGCTTCTACGCGACGACCCCGAGCGGAAGAGGGAAATCTGATTTAAATCAATTCCCTTTGAATTTGGACGGCTGCGATCTTCTTTGCTCCATCCAACGGTCATATCAAGTCCGATCTGAACCAAACCTTACAGATCTTGATCAATGGCTCTGATCTACTTCTCCTCAGCTCAGATCAATCAGATCTGCGGTGGATGGCTCAGATCTTCCCTTCTCTTGAATGAATGGTCTAGATCATCTTGAACTTGATCCAACGGTCAAATTGCTTCTGATTTGGATGAAATTTTCAAATCTTGATCTGTGGTCATGATTGACTCTATCTTGAACTCGGATTGATCAGAAGTTGACCGATGACTCAGATCTAGTCGTTCTTTGATCGGACGACCCATATTAATCCGATGCTTGATCACTTTGATCCGGATCCAATTCTGACTCAAGTTTGACCCAATCTGATCTAGGTCCATGATCCTTCAAAGCCTACAAAAATATAGATTCAAATTTAATGCTCAAAATATCTCAAATATATAAAGATTTGAATCAAAAGCTAAAATAGAGACAATCCATGAAACCAAATATAAATGCAAACTTAAGCATATAAAAGTGGATCAAAACATGGATTTGAGAACCTAATTTAATCAAAAAATGGTAGTTATCAGAGACTCAAAAACTCATGTCGTTTAGCCATTCGATACGCCGCCGGAAGGTACTGGCTCTTGAATGATGCCTGCAAAGGGGCCCCGGTGACGTGCTACTCGCCAATGACTATTCTCTGCATAGTCCACCAGATGGCAGTCTCGTCACGTAGATAATAGGTAGCAAGCTCTGTCCTCTCCCAGTCTGAGCATGCGATGTAGCGAAAAGTACCCTCCATGCGATGTAGCGAAAAGTACCCTCTATGGTCTCGATCCAAGAGTGGGCAACATTCAGATCTGCTCTTCTGTGGAATAGGATAAGCCGGCCCTTCACGGACACCGCTAAAGCAGGGATCCGTATCTATCTAAAGGTCAGCCCACAGGGGCGACAGCTACCATAGGCGGTACTGTTGGAAGCGCTATCATGGACATCATGTGTGGTACTACTGACCATATAGCGAGGGGAATGGTGGGAGGTGTTGGAGTAGATGCCACAGGTGGAACCACGATGTATACTGGAGTAGGTACCATGGGTGAGACGGTGGTACATGCTGGAGGTGGCAACCCTGGCGAAACTGTTAAAATCACTAGAGTAGGTGGGCGCATCGGTGAAACTGTGGGAACTGATGACTGAAATGAGGAAGGAACTCCCATTGGTTGAGGATCCTGACACCGTGGAACACTTTGGTGAACTAAGGCTACCTCAATCGTCCTCTCAGGAGACCTTGCCGCTTGATCAACAATCCCACTTCCTACTGTCTCGCGTGGGCGCCTAGGTGGTCGTCCCTGACCACCACGTCTATGAGGTGGTGTCAACTCAATAAAATAAGGTATCCTGTTAAGACAATACCAAATATCATGAAAAGTTCAAGTTTAAAAATCTTTACCAATTTATCTATTTGCCGTCTGGAGATGTCCCGTTGCCGCCAAGTCCCAAAGTAAATAACTCCTAAAACAAAATTCATAAAATTCTGAAACACCAAAATCGACCAATATCGCAAAATCAATGTAATATCGAATAAATTTATATCAGACAAAATCCGAAAAAAAACCCATAAATACCCAAGTTTACTCACCAACTTAGCTCTGATACCAAATAAATTATCACACCTCGAGGAGTCGCATGTCCGACGAAAATTGGACAGCACATGCCCTGTACGGTGAACAATCTGAATCCATTATATATACATAATAGAGCTTCTATGACTTCCACACATATCATATTCAACAAGATAGTAAATAAATAGTGAATAAAGAGAAATACATAAAAACCATAACATATATGATAAGTCTACCAACATATATAAAATGAGAACTACATCCTAACCATAACCAAAGAAAAAATGGACAAGACGAAAATACTACGAGATCAGCAAGACCGACTACTGGGCTCTCCTAGCAGCGTCATCCTAAAATGAAAAAAAGATAAGCAAACAATTATAAGTTTAGGGGGACTCCACGGATATATAAACAAATAGATATGTATAGTGGTAAAAAAGATTATACAATAACAGCATAGAAATAAGCATATACAGTCTCAAAGGGAGAATCAGAATATATGATCGGTACACTACATGCAAGATATACTCATATCAAACTCACCTGCGGGGTATGACTGTCATAAATCCCTGATCCTGAATGGTCACCAGATCATAAGTAAATTAAATATCTCCTGTATGTGTATGTCATCCAAATGCAACAAACATAGCTCAAACAAGTGTAGCAAACACAAACAAATGCAATCTATGCAATTGTGCACATGATGCAATGACATGGTCACCCTGACACCAGTCAACCACCGTCACCGGTCATGGGTGAGGTCAAGTGGGTAGGGGTATGACAATTGTACGCACTCTACCATCACTGCTCCTGAGTGATCGAGTGAATAGGATGTTGGCAGAGGTCACACCCGTTTTACCCCAAATCATATGGGGGAGCACAACTCTCATCTCCTCATATCACGGGAAAGAGGAGGAAACTCTGTCTGCTACCATGCTGCTGATACCACTACCCATGAGTGGTTGAGTGGAGCCTTAACAGGGCAACTACACACACCCTCCTGATAGTACCACTAACCCATGAGTGGTAGTGTGTATAGATCCTGATATGACTGACGATTCGTCTCAACTACAAGGGAGCCAAGGATCGCTGGTTATGCAATAATGTAAAGATGGTGCATGACATTAACACCCATCAAGCAAACCTCAAAATGATGTGCACTGGTCTGAAGCATAAATCATGATATACAACTAACGTACTAGGCATGCAA
>JAGFNQ010003694.1:528188-582727 GCA_024364735.1 Boesenbergia rotunda | reverse complement strand
AGTACTCTAGCTTAGAATTTTTTAAGCCTTCAAAATTTTGCAAAATTCTAGCCATTCAAAAGGTTCCTTTATTTTGAAAAACATAAGACTTTAAAAATTTTTAAAGTACTCAAATTATGCTTTAAAAAACTCTACTATGTATTTTTAAGTTACTTCTAAGTAACTAAAACTTAAGTTTTCAAAATACAAGTAAGGTTTTTTTTCCCCACGAACTTTTGAAAATCTAGGGGAGATTCCCTCCAGGGGGAGGGAACAAAAACAAAACTTGTCATGTTTTGCTTAAACTTAACTTTTTGAACTAGGGTTGCCATATAATCAAAAAAGGGGGAGATTGTTGGTGCAGAAATGCACCTAAGTCAAATCTGTGTTTTGATAATGGCAACATAGGTCAAAAAGTTAAGTCTTTCTTGTTTTCTAACAAGTTAATCAAGAGTGCAGGAAAAGCCCTAGCGAAGGACTACTAGGCACTGGCGAAGGACTGCCAGCATCAAGCCCTAGCGAAGGACTGCTAGGCACTGGCGAAGGACTGCCAGCACTAAAAGCCCTAGCGAAGGACTGCTAGGCAACTGGCGAAGGACTGCCAGTTCACAAGACCTGACAAAGGACTGTCAGGCAAAAGTCCAACCAAAGGAGCGGTTGGCATCAGGTAAACTCTCCCGAGAGGAGTAGGTGAGGACGCGCTCCCCGTCGAGGGAACAGTAGGCGTCGGTTCGACCTAGGGCTCCATTTTGGAGACCAAAGTCAGAACCAAGACAGCTAAGGCTGTATAAAATCATAAATTAATTGTGTTATTGTGTTTTGGACTAACCCTGAATGCAGGACCGAAGGAACGTGTGTCTGCAACTCAGAGAGCCTCAAAGGAGTGAGGCAGCAGCTGAGTAAGGCGCCCTGAGTGTCCAGGGCGCCCTCAAAGTGAACCAAAACCAACCGAAACAAAAGACAGCTTAGGCTGCTTAATGGGCAATGTTGGGACCGGGTGCATGTCGACAAGGATACGAGTTCGTAAAATTTTAAATTTTTACGTGCAGCGGAAGAATTTGCATAAAATAATTTCTTAAATTATTTTAACTTCGTATCTAGCATGCAACCTTATAGTGTGTTGACATAATCATAAAATAAAACTTTGCGGAAAAGTAAACTAATTTACCAAGTACCTCGCGTAACTCGAAGTAAGGGACGAGATCCGACCGTAGCGTCCCTTGGAAGCTCCGCCTCTATTCCCGTCCACGCCGAGTTCTCTCCGGGATGACTTCGCAAAGTCACGAGTTTTGTGCCGATGAGAACTACTAGATTCTCGGAAGGCACAACTAGAAGAACAAGAGAAAAAAACAATGGAAAACTAACCAACGAAGTAACGGAATCGAATTCCGGGAAGAGAGGAGTCGCTATCCGCTTCTTCTTCTTCGTGTTCGGGTTCACCTTCTTCTTCTTGAAGCTCGCGGCCTCCTCCAAGGAGTCCTTTGTGCGCCGGCCCTAATCCTCTAGGGTGGGCGCCGGCCCTAGGCAAGAGAGGAAGAAGGAGGAGAGGAGAGATTAAGAGAGAGAGGGAGAGAATAATTAATCTCTTAATTGGAATAAGGGCTAGCCTTTGGTTCCTTTATATAGTAGCAACTCCTTTGCTAAGTCTCCCTCTAAACCGAATTAACGGAATTAACGGAATTAGTTATAAGAAATTTATCTTATAAATTTTCTTATTAATTATTCCGTTTAAACCGAGTCTTTATTATAAACCAATTTATAATAAAACTAATTCTTCTTCTCTTTAAATTATGGAATAAATTTTTATAAGAAATTTATAAACTTTCTTATCATGGAAAAATCAATTCATAATTGATTTTATAAAATTAAAATAAACCAATTCATGGATTATTTTAACTTCCATAAAAAGAATAAATTTCTACAAATTTATTTATATAAATTTCTTTATACAAATTTATTTATCCATAATTTATAAAACAAATCGCGCTAGATTTATTTTATTAATTAAACCAAAATTAATTGGTTTTCTCCTCTTATTGTGGCCGGCCACCAAAGGGGGTTTTGACACCCTCTTTGGCCGGCCAAACCAACCCGAACCGCCGCGAATCAAACTCATTTAATTCGCCCAAAAAGCCTTCAAAAGACTTAGCCATTTTAGCTTCCATCGCGCCTCTGATAAATTCAGATTCGACTTATTTCTCTTGATCGGAAAATCCAATTTTCAACTCGTTTTAAATCCCTCGGATTACTCGTATTGTGTGTGACTAAATAGGCTTTCGATTTATGTTGGCCGTCTATAATTAACCCATTAATTATAGAACGATCATGAGTGACACCTAGTAGTACATCATGATCCCCAATTAATCGAAAGATCAACAGTTTGACCTCAGAAGAAATTATTCTGAAACCCTTCAGCAGCTCTAATGAATCGTGCCTCATTCCCTTTACCACCTTATACCCACTTGGTTCAGGACACGGTCTATGGTGTCAGTCCCCACTAGGCTGACTACGTCACACCTAGCCCAAGTAGTGTCTTTCTCGTCCTTTGGATTTCTAATTACTCTCATGTATTTTAGAGACTCGCACTCTAAACATGATATACTCTGGCCAGAGGTTTTGAGTAACAATCCGACGATAGGCCTGGGTATACAACTCCTCGCAAGGAGTGGTGAATCCTTTGTAGGCTGTTCAAACATCTTCGGGCACTTCGGCTTATACCCAATCATCCTGGGTCCACACCTCCTTGGAGATGCTTGCTTAAGATGTTAAAGTATAAGTCTCCATGACCAAGATGACTTGAACACCGCAAGTCAAAGGAACATCGCACTTAAGCCGCAGTAAGAACTTCATTGACATATCTACATGTAGAATCCCATATGAAGTCTTACAGCTAGTCACTCCAATGAACTAGTTCCCTTAACTAGCATCCATGTTTATCTCCGGACATCCCAATGTCACCAGCCAGTGAGAATCGGCTGATTAGAGAATAACCCATGCTAGTCTCAACAGAATTGATAGTGTCCATATTTATCAATTCATCGACTAGGGATATTTTCAATACTTCACATTTGCACATTAGAGATAATCACTAGTTGTGATCCCATCACAAATTCTCTTATGCTGTGAGTTGTATTGCGGACATTCAGTAGATGAGTTTAAGATCCCAATCAAATACACAAAACATGTATACTCAAATAGTGAATTATCATTTATTAATATAAATGTTTACATCATAAGGCGATTGCCTTAGGACACTTCTCTCATATCACTAACAGGCAAGGCGCCTTCAGCAGCGAAGGCGCCCTCGTCAGCCAAGGCGCCTTCAGCAGCCAAGGCGCCTCCAGCTCATCACTGCGAAGCCTCAGCTTCATCCACAGCGAGATCTCTGCGCGGAAGAAGTCAGCGAAGGCGCCCTCTACGACCAAGGCGCCCTCACAGTCAAACATTATCCCTGTTCGAGCGGGATAAAGATTGACTGAGCGATCTGCGGATCGCTTGACACGTGGCAGGGCGCCCCCGACGTCCAGGGCGCCCCTGGGTGCTATAAATAGCACCCAACGCCCAAGCCTTCGGTATCAACTTCGCTCCAACGCTTCCATACTCTTCTGTGCTCACGCCCTGCTCCGGAAACTGCCCAACTCGAGCCGACGACGTCCCGCTGCTCCGGAAAGTCAAACCTACAATCGGACGTCGGTAAAAGAAGAGTTTCATTTTCTTATTTATAGTTTATGTTGCTATACTTGTAATCTCTTTTTGTAAACTGAATTTGCGCTCATATAGAATTGCCCAAAGTAAACGATCAACGATCGTGGGCCTTGGAGTAGGAGTCGACACAGGCTCCGAACCAAGTAAAAACCACTGTGTCCTTTGTGTTGGTTTTTGTTTTTGTTTAATTCCGCTGCGTACGTACTCTTTAATAAAATCCGAAAGTTTCCCGATATTCACCCCCCCCTCTATCGGGCTTCTCGATCCAACAACATATACCAAGTAACTCAAGACCTTGGGGCTGGCGGCATTCTACATGTCCTTCTATTATGGCCAAATTGTTTACAGCGGCTGTATTTTAGTTTTATCTTGCCATTGTGTCTCGACTCAATTCATGTCTCTCTTTCGTCTGCCGGGCTGCACAAGGCTACGGGGACATAGAACTATAATGTCATTTACGCCCCTAGGCGAAAACTACTTGCTTCTACAAGGGTAAATACGATCCATGTAAACCCACTTCCAATTTTCTGAATAAAAATAATTCTCACAATATGGGAGTGTATCCATGTTCCTGCGAATGATGACCGCAATAGCATGTGAGCAAGGGAGTCCTGAAATTTGAAACTCCCCACATTGACAATATTTTTTTCCAAATCAACAATATATGAAGTGCCCCATGTTTCTACTTCCATTTCTGATTGAGAGTATGGGTGAACCTTATATGCTCTAGCTTTTTCTCTCCTTAAATCTATTTCTTCTGTAGCATGAGGTGTCAAAGCAACATGCCATTTAGAGACTTCCTCTCTACGGTTATACAACCATTGAGCTACCTTTCATCTTGTATTATCAATTAACCTATTTATGGGAAGCTCACGTGTAGACTTGAACAAAACATTTAAGCTCTCCACACAATTCGTGGTAAGCATTTTGTACCATCTCCCAATAAAGTGTGCATTAGCCCGCCTTTTAGGGTCAATGTTCTGAAGCCACTTATGGGTATCTGGATATTTTTCAAGCATTATCTGCATTATCATATCATATTAGAGTGTTGTGTTTGCTCATGCTGCTGCCCAAAACAAACCTAAAGCAGCTCTACTTCCAGTATCAGTTACCATATTACAGGACATGTGGTGGCAACAAAAAACATGATGCGCGTTTGTGTAAACTTTTCTAACTGCTGATATAATGCCACGATGTCTATCTGATACTATGGTCATTGAGTGTTCATCGACAGCAAAGAACCTCTTTGTATGCTCCAAAAATCACTCCCATGCAAGCCCACATTCAACTTCAGCTATTCCAAAGGCAACTGGGAGAACATTGTCATTACCATCAATCGCTGTAGTAATCAACAATACACCCGGATACTTTCCTCTTAGATGTGTGGCATCAATTCCGATAAGTCTATGCAAATAAGACCTGAACACCCTTCGGCAAGCACCAGAACCCCAAAAACACCGCTGGAACTCATTGTTACCATTCCTGCATATATAGTGTCACATAAGTTTCAGGATCTCTAGCTCTTAACTCACGCAAATATTGTGGAATATCTTTATATGCCTCATCATAATCTCCGACGACCTTTTTCAATGCTTTCTCCCTAACTATGTATGCTTTTCTGTATGATATGATCACTCCAAATCTAGCTTTAATATCTGATATAATCATACTTGACTTGTATTATTCATTATGAAGAAATTGCTCTTCAACAAAAGATGCAATAAATGATGAAGAGCATGGGTGATGATCAGCACTTTCCCTAACAGTTCCACATTGGTGTTCCTTTACATATTTTGTAACAGTGAACTCTACTTCCCCCCTTGCTACTACTCTCCATGTACATGGTTGGTTGAAGCACATTGCTTTAACTCTATTTTTTCGGGTGTCAACTGGGTTATATCTCATATGCTTAACCATGACATGTTTGACAAGTATATTCTTGAATTCTTCTCTAGATGGAAAAACCTGTCCCACAAAAAATTCATGCTCATCTCTTGCCTCTGCCTCTCCAATTGGCCCAGCAAGCAATCAATAATTCAAAATATAAGGATTATCAACTATTGGAAACTCCTTCTCTAAGTCACTATACTGATCTGGGGAGTATTCATATTGCTCAATCTGCATATCATCAACTTGGAATTCTAGTACACTTGTACTGGGTTGTAATTCATCTGTATTTCAGATTTCAATTTCTTCCTCCCTACTCCAGGTTGGCTCAAAGAATTCAACAAATCTTGTAGAAGAATTCAGACACTCATCTTCTAGATTACTTGCTTCTTCATTTAGATTAAATGTCAAATTCCTTGTAATTCTATTATCACTATACTAGGAAGATAATGGAATATTATTACTGGCTATTTCTGCTCCATTCCTCATGACAACATTATCATCAAGAGTATTCCATATCTTAGAGAAAATTTTGTTAACAACATTATCATCCATGAAATCAAAATCATAATCAAGTGTTTCATTAATTTAAAAAACAAACAAAGATATCAGGCCCTAGGAGGGTCTGAATCCTCCCAGGGCTTGAAATCAAAGGATATCAGGCCCTGGGAGGGCTTGAAATCCTTTGATTCAGGCCCTCCCAGTGAGGGCCTAAAATCAAAGGAATTCATGCCCTCCTAGGGCCTGAAAGCAAATGATATCATGCACTCCCAGGGCCTGAAATCCTTTCATTTCAGACCCTCCTAGGGTATGAAGTTCTTTTATTTCAGGTTTTCCTATCCTTGATTTCAAGCCCTCCTAGGGCTTGATATGGTAAGATATCACCCCTAGGTCGAATTCAAGCATTAATTTATCGTAAGTTTAAAAAATTTCAGAGAACCCTAATTATGTAATGCATGACACCGTTAGAGTCCTTCTTCAAATAAAAAAATAGTCATTACAAGTTTATCATGTATAAAACTAGGTCTGATACCATATCAAAGATGACAATCATATGTATATTACTATTTCTATCAAACAAACGGTTGCTTGATGATTCTCCTTCAACACCTATCTTTCTCAGGTGCCTTCGTGATGAATCGAGTTGTGCAAGGTAGAAATATATATGTACCTTTGTGATGAATTGAGTTGTGCAAGGTAGAAATATATATGTAGGCTGAGAAAAATTCGACTCTCAGGGGCATCCAAACTACAAAATATTATTTTAAATTGAGAAAACTGATAAAGCGATTCGGATGTCTCGAAATTGTGAACTGAGAAAGTCATTTCTGTTGGTGGAAGTTGCATCAATGATATTCCTCTTTAAGTGTTTTAATGTTTGACAATACACTTAAGTCAGTGATACATTGAACAGACAAAGGGGAGTAAGAGAGAAGTAACATAAGCTGAAGAAAAGTCCTAGTTAATCTAGGCATCGAAACCCTAAGACCTAGCGAAGGGCTGCTAGGCACCTAGCGAAGGGCTGCTAGGTATCATAACCTTAAGACCTAGCGAAGGACTGCTAGGTATTGAAACCCCAAGACCTAACGAAGGGTTGTTAGGCACCTAGCGAAGGGCTGCTAGGTATCGTAACCCTAAGACCTAGCGAAGGGCTGCTAGGCACCTAGTGAAGGACTACTAGGCATAGAAGACCTAGCAAAGGGCTGCTAGGCACCTAGCGAAGGGCTGCTAGGCATAGAAGACCTGGCGAAGGGCTGCTAGGCACCTGGCGAAGGACTGCTAGGGAATGAAGACCTGGCGAAGGACTGCTAGGAACCTGGCGAAGGATTGCTAGGGAATGAAGTCTTAGTCCGAGGGACTAAGCAACTTAGCTGAGCGATGACTAAGGACAGGAGTAGAGACGGGTCAGGGTTTGGGCGTCTCTAGGTCCGGAAGTATCGGAAGCTAAGCAAAAGTCCACCCGAAGGGCTGGGTGGCAACCGTCTCCTGAAAGGAGTAGGTGAAGGGCGAGTTCTCGGGGATAGGAACTCGTGCCGGTTCGACCTAGGGTTTCGTGCAAATCCGAAGTCCGAACCAAGTCCTTAAGACCAATATTATATGGATCTATGCTTTGTGTTTGTGGATATTGCAGGTACCAAGAACCGAAGACAAAGCAAACTTGTTGGAGGCCCTAAGCAGGGCGCCCCCAGTGTTGGGGGCGCCCCCATGCAACCAGGGCGCCCCCAGCCAAAGGTAAAAATACATGTTATGGTGAAGCAGGCAGAACAGGTGTCAACCGGGGCGCCCGGATTCGTAGCTGTTATGCTGTTTCGAAGCCAGAACACAGGATAAGCCCTCACGGGGGTGCCCGGAGCGTCCGGGGCGCCCTGGTCAAAGCTGTTATCAGCTGCGGCGAGGTAGGCGCAGGGATAAAGTTTGACCGAGTCTTCCGGGGCGCCCCCAGCGTCCAGGGCGCCCCCAGGAGGCCTATATAAGAGGCTTCGACCCCTCTGCTTCAGACACGACTTCCAAGAACCATTCTAAGCATTCTGACCGATGGCAACACACTAGAAACGAGGCTCTACGACCGGGATGCTCCAGGAGGAAGTGCGCGGCACTTCGGAGGTCCAGATTGGCCGAGCTTCATCTGTGTCTTGTTGGTTTGCATTTTGTTAATTACCGTACTTAAATTACTATATTATTGATTGTAATCTTGCACTGTAAGTCAGGTTTCTCCGCCTCCGGAAAGTCCGGGAAGGAGATCAATAGTGGACGGGTGTTCCCGTGCATAGGCCTTGGATGTACTGACCCTGGGGGGTCGGGAACCAAGTAAAAATCCGCTGTGTCACTGTCTTGCTTTGTTTTTTGTTCTAAAGTATTTTCCGCTGCGCTACTAATATTCTAAGTCCAGAACGAAAGTTTTACGAAGAATTCTGAAAGGTTTTTCACGGTCGATATTCACCCCCCCCCCCTCTATCGACAGCACTAGTCCTACAATTGGTATCAGAGCTGAGCCGCTCTTCACCGGACTAACTGTCGACGGAGCAACGACGCCAGGAATTGAGGGGGAGCCCAGGGGTGAATCAGGTACATTTTTTTTATGTCAAATTTTAAGTTGCATATTATTTATTTCACGTGCAGGGAGAGAGGGCACTACAAAAATCAGTGCCCTACTCGTAAGATTCGGTCTACATCACTGGTGGCGAAGGAGGCACCAGCGCCAGGAAACGGGAGAGACAAAAGTCACGTACAATGTTTCAAATGTAAGAAATACGGACAATACAAAAACAAGTGTCCGGCGAAGGTACACAAGATTTATGTTCCAAAAATTTTACAAGTTCCTGCACTGCCATGTGATAATGTAGTTAATTTTTCTGATAAAGTAGATTTACTGCATAGTAAAATTAACTTTTTGCATGTTAAATTACAAAACGTGAATATGACCAAAATATTAGAAATTAATTGTTTAATTCAGAATATCAATTCAGAAATTAATAAAATTAATTCTGATAATTTTTTTGATAAAATTAACTCTGATAATTTATCTGATAAAATTAATTCTAATAATTTTTCTAATTCTGATAATTTTTTTGATAAAATTAGTTCTGATAATTTTAATTCAGACAAAATTAATCCTAAGGATAATTCTGAATTCAAATTTGAAAATCCTAAGGATAAATCCGAATTCAAATTTGAATATCTTAAGGATAAATCCGAAATTAATCCTGAAAATCTCAAGATTAATTCAGAAATTAATTTTGAAAATCTTAAAGATAATCTAGAGATTAATGTTGAAAATATATCTGAGGATAATTCTAAGGATAATGGTAAAGATAAAAGACTCCTAGATAATAATTTAATTATAGATAATATTGAATATTATTATAAAACTTTAACTAGTGGCCCAATTTACTCCACCTACTGTGAGGATATTGAAAAATCTAATCCTAAGAAGGATATGGAACTATGTAAGATAAGGCCATAATCAATAAAAATTATAAAAACTCAAATAAATCAAAATTATTAGAAAAACTTGAAAAGAAAGATAAAGATGAAGAAGAAATTTTCGAAATAACGAAAATGATGAATTTAAACCCACAATTATTAATTAATCATGATAATCTTAAATTCAAATTAATTAAATCATAATTATTCAAATTAAATCTTAATTAAATCTTAATTAAATCGTAATTAAATTTAAATTAATTAAATCTTAATTAAATTCAAACTAAATCTTAATTAAATTTTAATTAAATCGTAATTAAATTAAAATTAATTAAATCTTAATTATTCAAATTAAATTAAATTTGAAATTCAAACTTAAATGAAATTCGAAATTCAAACTTAAATGAAATTCGAAATTCAAACTTAAATAAAATTAAATTCAAATTAAATTAAATTCAATTTCAAATTAAATCTTAATTAAATATTAATTAATTTCAAATTAAATCTTAATTAAATATTAATTAAATTCAAATTATAATCTTAATTAAATCCTAATTAAATTCGAATTAAATCTTAATTTAATCCTAATTAAATTCGAATTAAATCTTAATTTAATCCTAATTAAATTCGAATTAAATCTTAATTAAATCTTAATTAAATTTAAATTAAATTAAATTAAATTAAATCAAATTCAAATTAAATTAAATTAAATTCAATTCAATTAAAATTTTAATTAAGTCAATTAAATCAATTTGATTCAAATAAAGCTAATCACTTCAATCTACTTCAAATAAATTCAACATTAATTGATTCAAATTAATTCAATTTAATTAATTTTCAAGTTAATTCAAACTTCAATTAACTCAACTTCAAATCTTAAATAACTTAAACTCAAACTAAAATAAAATTTTACTCAAACTGTAATAATTAAAATTAATAACATCAAATATGTCAAACTGGGTTGGCATATTCGCGGGTTCACACGACATGTATCAAATCGGGAATTTGATACATTTTTAGAAACTTAAATAAAATGCTTTGGACTTGTTTGACTCATACATAATTGCCATGTCATGCATCTGCTACTTCTTTTTATATGACATGTCATTCATGTTTAAATTTTATGCATATATTAGAACGGCTATAGGAAAAAGAATAATTGAAACTTGATCAACCTAGTATTGGGTGGCGGTGAGATGATAGTACGTTAGGGAAGCCAATTCTAATAAGGTCAAGTATACTTGGTCTCTTTAGACTGGTGAAACTAGCCGAAGCTACCAATCCAAGATCCAAACTAGTTAGACCAGAATTTATCAATAAGTAATTTTGAAAATGAAATTTCATTAAAAGGCTTTGTCAAGGAAAGGGTTGATGATCCAATAAAGCTACGGCCAAAGAAGGCCTAGTGCCTTGCCAATACCTGGAAGCCAATTTTTGAAATTCAAATTCAAGTTACTTCTTGTCAAATTCAAATCTAACACAAGCTTCAATTAAATCTTAGAATTAAAAATAAATTAAAGAAAAATGATTCAAGCATCTCACAATACACTTATAAGGCAATCATGCTTGTTGTATTGATACATCTAAAATGGGTGAGATGTTAAGGACTAATAAATTGAAAAATATTTTTCAAAATTATTTTTCAAAATCATTAGAATATTTTTCTAAAAATATATTTTCAAAATAGTGTTTCAACATAATAATGTTTTTATGGAATTCATGCTTGTCTGATTGAATATACATATTATACGTTTTTCAAAAATTATATCTTTTCAAAAATTGTTTGACTCACGCAGTTAGACACAAGCCTCTTAGGACAACACTAAAGTTCCTTAAGGCACTTAGATAGAGTCAAACGGGATAGTATACAGGGGGAGTGATTTTCATTTTTTTTGGCTTTCGAAAACTACACTGTAAAAATTACTATTATTTGAAAATACTTTTCGAAAACTGAGCTTTAAATCGTTATCACTTGTGTTTTTCGAAAAAAGTTTATGTTGTAAAATTTATCTGTCTTGTTTGATTTTGATAAACCCTAAAGACACAGAGGAAGGTGCACTTCATAATCTACAAGGACTCCTAGGATGTGTCAACCTTAGGGGAGTATAAATCAAACTTCTGAAACAATTTTGTTTAATTAATTATTTTGAAATTATAAGATAATTTCTTTAATTTGAATCAACTCTTAAGACTCAGAGGAAGAGTACTTGTGGTCAACAAGCTTCCCAGGACTGGGTCAAGTTTAGGGGGATGTCAAATTAAAAGACTTATTGAATATTTCAAATGTTTTCATGCGCGGTACTTTCAAATCCTGTTGAAAACGTAAGTATTCTTTCAAAATACTATTAATTTTCCCAAAACAAAAATATATACTATTATTTTTCAAAAATTTGAAATAATGTTTAGCTTGAGTTGGAAAATTCTCCAGGACACTTAGGAAAATGTCCTTGTAGTCAACAAGGTTTCCCAGGATTGTGTCAGACTGGAAAAGAAACTTAGTCAAGTAAAATATTATGTTTCAAAAATTACTTATATTTCTCAAAGTCTCATCTCTTTCAAAAATTAGTTAGTACTTGCAAAATAGGCATAATAGTTATATTTTCCAAAATAACATTTTTTCAAAAAGTTATGCATTTTTTTCAAAAATGCAATATATCATTCAAAATACAATACTTTCAAAATTTCTGCACCAAGTATTTTCAAAAAGAATCAAAATTTCTCATCGTTGGTGCAAGTATTTTCTTGTGTTTTTTTTATGTATGACAAAGGGGGAGAGGTATGCTTAAGTTAGAAATTTTTTCTTATTTTTCCTAGAGAATCAAAAATATGTTCAAAACTAAAGTCAATTTTTCCCCAAGGATAGTAAGTTAGCCTCAAGTTTTCCCCAAGGATAGTAAGTTAGCCCCTTAAACCAATCTAACTTAAGTTATTGTCAAACATCAAAAAGGGTGAGATTGTTGGTGCAAGTTGCATCAATGATATTCCTCTTTAAGTGTTTTAATGTTTGACAATACACTTAAGTCAGTGATACATTGAACAGACAAAGGGGAGTAAGAGAGAAGTAACCTAAGCTGAAGAAAAGTCCTAGTTAATCTAGGCATCGAAACCCTAAGACCTAGCGAAGGGCTGCTAGGCACCTAGCGAAGGGCTGCTAGGTATCATAACCTTAAGACCTAGCGAAGGACTGCTAGGTATTGAAACCCCAAGACCTAACGAAGGGCTGCTAGGCACCTAGCGAAGGGCTGCTAGGTATCGTAACCCTAAGACCTAGCGAAGGGCTGCTAGACACCTAGTGAAGGACTACTAGGCATAGAAGACCTAGCGAAGGGCTGCTAGGCACCTAGTGAAGGGCTGCTAGGCATAGAAGACCTGGCGAAGGGCTGCTAGGCACCTGGCGAAGGACTGCTAGGGAATGAAGACTTGGCGAAGGACTACTAGGCACCTGGCGAAGGATTGCTAGGGAATGAAGTCTTGGTCCGAGGGACTAAGCAACTTAGCTGAGCGATGACTAAGGACAGGAGTAGAGACGGGTCAGGGTTTGGGCGTCTCGAGGTTTGGAAGTATCGGAAGCTAAGCAAAAGTCCACCCGAAGGGCTGGGTGTCAACCGTCTCCTGAAAGGAGTAGGTGAAGGGCGAGTTCTCGGGGATAGGAACTCGTACCGGTTCGACCTAGGGTTTCGTGCAAATCCGAAGTCCGAACCAAGTCCTTAAGACCAATATTATATGGATCTATGCTTTGTGTTTGTGGATATTGCAGGTACCAAGAACCGAAGACAAAGCAAACTTGTTGGAGGCCCTAAGCAGGGCGCCCCCAGTGTTGGGGGTGCCCCCATGCAACCAGGGCGCCCCAACAGTGGGGGCGCCCCCAGCCAAAGGTAAAAATACATGTTATGGTGAAGCAGGCAGAACAGGTGTCAACCGGGGCGCCCGGAGCGTCCGGGGCGCTCGGATTCGTAGCTGTTATGCTGTTTCGAAGCCAGAACACAGGATAAGCCCTCACGAGGGCGCCCGGAGCGTCCGGGGCGCCCTGGTCAAAGCTGTTATCAGCTACGGCGAGGTAGGCGCAGGGATAAAGTTTGACCGAGTCTTCTGGGGCGCCCCCAGCGTCTAGGGCGCCCCCAGGAGGCCTATATAAGGGGCTTCGACCCCTCTGCTTCAGACACGACTTCCAAGAACCATTCCAAGCATTCTGACCGACGGCAACGCACTAGAAACGAGGCTCTACGACCGGGAGGCTCCAGGAGGAAGTGCGCGGCACTTCGGAGGTCCAGATTGGCCGAGCTTCATCCGTGTCTTGTTGGTTTGCATTTTGTTAATTACCGTACTTAAATTTCTATATTATTGATTGTAATCTTGCACTGTAAGTCAGGTTTCTCCGCCTCCGGAAAGTCCGGGAAGGAGACCAATAGTGGACGGGCGTTCCTGTGCATAGGCCTTGGATGTACTGACCCTGGGGGGTCGGGAACCAAGTAAAAATCCGCTGTGTCACTGTCTTGCTTTGTTTTTTGTTCTAAAGTATTTTCCGCTGCGCTACTAATATTCTAAGTCCAGAACGAAAGTTTTACGAAGAATTCTGAAAGGTTTTTCACGGTCAATATTCACTCCCCCTCTATCGACGGCACTGGTCCTACAATTTCTTGACGGGAGGGGTATAAGAGGAAGTTCACTTAAATGGATACGTCGTTTGGTAAAAATGAAACCATGGTATGCCTTTTGATAAATACGAATTCTCATGTACGCCCTTTAGTAAAAAACCATTTTTTTTTATCATAGGGGTGGAGCTTTTGTTTTCTATTATCAAAAGGATATCATCTATAAAATAATTATCCTTAAATATAATATTCAATATGATTATTTCTTATCATATATATCAAATTCTCAATTGATCGTGCGAATTTGATCGGTTTAACAGTATTCATCTGTAACCACTATGATTTTATAGGTATTATAATTTTATAATTATTGTAATAAAGGTTTATCTTATTTAATAATGTTTATATTATAATAAATACGAATTATAATGGTTATAACTAGAATAACAATTATTAAATCATAATTAATATAATATTATAATAATTATGATTTAATAGTTATTAAACTAAAGGTATATTTATCATATTTATATAATTAATTGATATGTTCATGATTTGATATATGAATCGGAGATATAATTTCTCATGCCTCGAAAGTCACATATCTGACGAAAATAGGACAACACCTCCACTATACGACGGACAATCTGAATCCATTATATATACATAATATCTTCGGCCTCCACCCATATCTCATTCAACAAGATAGTAAATAAATAGTGAAGAGAAATAAATATCCATCGTTACTACTATAAATGTACCATCGTAAAATCAAACTCCATAATACTCTTCGGGCAGACCGACAACGCAAATACATAAAAACTATAGCATATACGACAAGTCTACCAACATATATAAAATGAGAACTACATCCCAACCATAACCAAAGAAAATACGGACAAGACGAAAATACTACGAGACCATCGGGACCGACTAGTGGACTCTCCTGGCGGCGTCATCCTAAAAAGAAAAAAAAATAAGCAAACGATTATGAGTCCAAGAGGACTCCACGGATACATAAATAGATAGATATACATGTTGATAAAAAAATGTTATACAATAGCAGCATAGAAGCAAGCAGATACAGTCTCAAAGGGAGAATCAGAATATATAATCGGTACATTACATACAAGATATATTCGTATCAAACTCGCATGCGGGGTATGATAGTCACAAATCCCCGAACCTGAATGGTCACCAGATCATAAGCAAATAAAATACCTCATGTATGTCCATGTCATCCAAATGCAGCAAACATAGCTCAAACAAGTGTAGAAAACACAAACAAATGCAATCTATACAATCGTGCACATGATGCAATGGCATGGCTACCCCTGACGCCAGTCAGCTACCGTCACCGGTCATGGGTGAGGTCGAGTGGGTAGAGCTATGTCAACTGTTCGCACTCCGTCATCACTGCTCCTGAGTGATCGAGTGGACAAGATGTTGGCGGAGGTCACACCCGTCCTACCCCAAATCATATGGGGGAGCACCGCTCTCATCTTTTCGTATCATGGAAAAGAGGAGGGATCCTTGTTTGCTACTACGCTATGGATACCACTACTCATGAGTAGCCGAGCGAAACCTTGACAGGGCAACTGCACATACCCTCCTGATAGCACCACTAACCCATGAGTGGTAGTGTGTACAGATCCTGATATGATTGACGATCCGTTTCAACCATAAGGGAGCCTAGGATCGTCATTTATACAATAATACAAAGATGGTGCATGATGCTAACACCCATCAAGCAAACCTCAAAATGATATGCACTGGTCTGAAGTATAAATCATGATATACAATTAACCTACTAGGCATGCAATAATGCTAGATATCGATAAATATGTGTACTCTCTAGAATCAGAATATCAAACATAGAGACTATATAGAAAATAAATTCGAGTATGTCACAGGCCCAAGCAGTAAGTACCAAGTGTTGGTGCTTGGATGGCTAGAGGGGGGGGTGAATGTAGCCAGACACTAAAATTTCTTCTTTGATGTTTTCTGCAGTCAGGTTAGTAGCAGTGGAAGAAAAGCAAACAGAGATGCAGAAATCAAAGAACAAACCAAAACTCTAACACCAGGATATACAAGGTTCGGGGATAACTTGCCCCTACTCCTTGGCATGCCCGTAAGGTGGGTGATCCCTTGATCGTCCGCAGATCAAGCCCCGGAAAATCTGGATATCAAATCCTCCTTCTCGGTGGAGAAACCTCTCCACACAGAGTCTCAACAGATATGAAATAAAAGCTCAGAGACAGCAACCAGAAAGCTTACAGAGCACTCGGACAGAAGAAATCCCAAGAACTCTACACCGAGCTCCACTCAGCACAAACCTTACGCAAGAACTCCCAGCTCTTCGTGTCTGCTTGCTGATGGACTCGCCAAGTTCTTTTCCTCTTCCAAGCACTCAAATCTCTCAAGAGTCAAAGTATCATAGTGTATCCTCGAGCTTTTTGATTCACAGTGATTGCCAAAGGATGAAGAGTTGTTGCTCGAAGAGATGATCAGATGTTTTGAGACGAGCTTCAATCCTCTCCCTAAATTATATAGATCATGTTAAGGATAAAACTTGGCATGTTTATTATACAATCCATACACTGCTCAAAAATTACAATTCTTATCAACCAAACTTGCTATCGAACAGGCTCATCCACCACAAATCTCGCTATCGAGAGGAACAACTCCGAACATACCCATATTAGAAACTGCTCAAAATTAGAAACCGAGTTGATCTATTTCAAACCGAAAAATATCTTAATCCTTACCTAAACAGCGCCGACAACTCTCTGCTCAAATTCGATGGCGTCCGGTGGCTACGGGTGGGTCGAAACACCCAAATTCTCCCTTATTCTCCCTCTGCTCGGATCTTAGCCTCGCCAGCGACGTTCCCTTTGCTCGGATCTGCCATAGGAGATTTGTAAGTGAGGGGAAGGCGCTTGGGCTTGCTCGCAGCGAGGAAGGAAAGGAAAAGAAGGATGTCGGTGTGTTCACCAGGGTCAGCGGCAGAAATCGCGATGGGAGATCGCGCGATGAAGAAACTGCTCATGAGGGTAGATTGAGCGATGAACAAACTGCTGCGGCGTCGTTTCTGTGTAGAGAAGGAAATGAAAATAAGGGGTTCATTAGTGGGAGGATATTTTACAAATAAACCCTCAAAGTTTGGTTATTTACAACTTTCTCACTAGCCCATTGGCCTCCTCTTTTTTTCCAGTTTCGTATTTAACATTCTCCCTCACTAATAAAAATTTGATCCCCAAATTTTACTACTAAATTGTAACAGATACTATCAACTAACAACCACTAATAGTACTGAACCAACACATAAAATACGCACCTCAGGTAAACAGATGGGGATAGCGAGCTCTAATTGTGTCTTCGGACTCCCAAGTAGCCTCCTCATCAGAGTGGTGTTGTCATCCAACCTTGACTAGTCGGATTGTCTTATTTCGTAACTGACGTTCTTGGTGGTCTAGAATCTATATCGACATCTCCTTATAGGTCGCATCAAGCTGAAGTGGAACTGATATATCCGATAAAATATAGAATGGATCTGGCACATATTTCCTCATGGAAACATAAATTACATCGTGAACTTCAGCAAGAGATGGTGGTAGTGCAAGATGATAAACTACTGCTCCAATCCGCTCCAGAATTTGGAAAGGTCCAATGTATTACGGGCTTACCTTTGAGGTCAAACCTCTTCACCCCTTTCATAGGTGAAAGTCGCAGAAACACATGGTCACCCACAGAGAACTCCAAAGGTCTCCGTCTCCGATTAGCATAACTCTTCTGGCGATCCTGCGTCTTGGACATCCTCCGTCTGATGGTGTGAACCAACTCTGCCTTATGGTGAGCTCTCTGAGGTCCTAACAACTGAGATTCCCCAACCTCCTCCCAGAGGGTGGGTGTCCGACAAACCCTACCATACAATGCCTCAAACGATGCCATTTGGATAGCTGAATGATAACTATCATTGTAGGTGAACTCAACTAAATGCAGATTGTCCTCCCAGCTGCCTCCGAAATCCATAACACAAGACCTCAGTAAGTCTTCCAGAGTCTGAATGGTCCGCTCTGACTGTCTATCTGTCTGCGGATGAAATGTTGTACTGAAATGAAGCTGAGTGTCGATGGTCTGCTGTAGACTCTGCCAGAACCATGATGTGAATCGTGGGCCCCTGTCTAAGATAATGCTCAGTGAAACGCCATGCAACTTGACAATCTCTCGGCAGTACAACTCTACTAATCGGTCAAGAGAGTTCGTCTTTAGGATCGCTAAGAAATCCACGGATTTGGTTAATTGATCAGCGATCACCCAAATCACGTCATGTCCTCTCCGAGTCCTCGGTAACACCACCATCAAGTCCATGGTGATGTGCTTCCATTTCCACTTAGGAATGGGGATCCTCTGAAGTAAATCGGCAGGTCTCTAGTGCTCAACCTTAACCTGCTGACATACTAGACACTTGGCTATAAAATCTGCGATGTCTATTTTCATTCTGTTCCACCAGTATGAATGTCTCAAGTCACAGTACATGCGGGTCCCTCCCGGATGAATAGAGAAACGGGAGTGATGAGCCTCCTGAAGCAACTCCTCCATGATCGGATATGACTTAGATATGCATAATCTCCCTCGGAAGAACATGATACCCTCATCGTCTCTGGTAAACTTGGTCTGCTCCCTAGAGGCTACTCGGCTACCTAGAAACTACAGATGCTGATCAATGGCCTGAGCTTTTCTAATTTGTGCCCTGATCGATGACTGAGCAACAATAGTCACAAGAATACCCCTCTCTGTCTGTCCTTGCTCCTTCAGGCTCAACTCTGAGAAGCCCTGATTAGATCTGTGACCATCACTCGATGGCAGGCCAAAACCCCTCTAGACTTTCTGCTCAACGCATCTGCCACTATTTAGCTTTCCCTGGGTGATAGCTAATGGTACAATTATAATCCTTCAGGAACTCTATCTATCTCCTCTGTCCTAGATTGAGCTCCTTCTAAGTGAAGAGGTATTTGAGACTTTTATGATCCATAAAAATATTAAACGTAATCCCATATAGATGGTGTCTCCAAATCTTTAGTGCAAAGATAATGACGGCAATCTCCAAATCATGAATTGGATAGTTCTTCTCATACTCCTTCAGCTAACGAGAAGCATATGAAACTACCCGACCACGTTGCATCAATACCGTGCCCAAACCCTGATGGGATGCGTCGGTGTAAAGCACGAAGTCGTCCTCTCTTTAGGGCAATACTAGAACTGGTGCAGATATTAGCTGCCGCTTTATCTCCTGAAAGCTGTTCTCGGAATCCTCTGACCAAGTAAACTTCACGCCCTTCCTGGTGAGGCATGTCCGTGGGATGGCGATACTGAAAAAACCCTCCATAAAACATCGATAATATCCTGCCAAGCCTAGGAAACTGTGCACCTCCTATACTGACTTAGGCTACTCCCAACTGGTGATAGCCTCGATCTTCTGTGGATCCACTGAGATATCGGTGCTAGAAACCATGTGTCCCAGAAAACCCACAGAAAACCACCAAAAAACACATTTGTTGAATTTCACATACAATTGCTCCCGTCGGAGTGTCTCCAGGACAATACGTAGATGACGTGCATGCTCCTCCTTGGAATGAGAGTAGATTAAAATGCCATCGATGAAAACAATAATGAACTAATCCAAATACTCCATAAATACTCGGTTCATAAGATCCATAAACACTGCAGGAGCATTGGTAAACCCAAACGACATTACCAAAAACTTGTAATGTCCGTACCGAGTGCGAAAAGTTGTCTTATGGGCATCCGAATCTTTGACCCTCAATTAATGATAACTCGACCGCAGATCTATCTTGGAATACACCGATGTATTCTTCAACTGATCAAACAAGTCCTCAATACGTGATAAGGGATATTTATTCTTGATGGTCATTGCATTCAACTGCTTGTAGTCGATGTATAACCTCATAGAACCATTCTTCTTTTTCACAAACAAAATAGGAGAACCCCATGGAGATACACTAGGGCGGATAAATCCTCTGTCCAATAATTTCTGCAACTGGACCTTCAGCTCGTCCAACTCCTTCGGTGTTATACGGTATAGAGCTTTTGATGCTGGGGTAGTCCCCGGAATCAGCTCCATAGTGAACTCCACTTACCTTCTGGGAGGTAAACCCGGTAGCTCCACTAGAAATACAGCCGGAAACTCTCGAATAACTGAAACGTTTGAGAGCTGGGTGTTACCATTGTCATCGGTACTGATTAGCGATAACAGGAAACCCTGATAGCCATACGATAAGAGTCTCTGTGCCTGAAGTACTGATATAATCGATATACCATCATCCCTAATGTCAGTGAAATCTCATGAGGGTTGGTTCAGGAGCCGAAAAGTAACCACCCTCGCCTGGCAATCAACTGTGGCATGATAAATTATCAGCTAGTCCATGCCAAGGATGACGTCAAACTCCACCATCTTAAGAACCAATAAATTGACAATGAGGGTAACGGTACCGAAATCCAATGAGCATGCTCTGACCTCTTTAGTAATGCTCAAAAACTCTCTAGATGGTAAGGACACCAATAGATGCTGTAGTCTAGGAGTAGGTACCTTACCAATCTTACTCATAAATATGCCAGAAATAAAAGAGTAAGAACTACCTGTATCAACTAATAACTCTGTATGAAACGAATAAAGATGGTCTATACCATGAAAGACCGATCCATTGGCCAACTGAGCCTCCTCTCTAGTGACTGCATACACGCGACCTGTCTTTGGGTCTGTGGAGGGCAATGCCAAAATCAGATAAGGCTGAGATACTGAGGGTTTGACGGTCTACTGCGGTCGATATATTGCTGGCTGATAGGCCGGAGGCTGATAAACTACAGGCTAATATGGTGGAGGCTAATAGGCCGAGTAAGACTGATACTGAGATCCTGAAGCAGAACACTGAGATACTGTTGGACTGTAAGTGTGCTCGTGCCTATGCATACAACACACGTGCGCTGGAGGGAGAGCTGTCAGCTGTGGATGATACGAATGTACTGGAAGAGGAGCTGTCCTCTACTGTCGAACTGAGATCTGAGCTTTCTGCCCTCCTCTCTGAGACTCTGTCGATCCAAAACACCCTCCTAACATGGAGACCCCCGTAGCTACATGTTGTGCCTTTAGCGCACAATCTTAGCTCATATGCTCCGACAGTTTGCAATAATAGCAAACTACCTCCCCCCAATATACAATCTGCTCTAACATGCTCTCGTGATCCACACAGAGCACAATGAGTGCCACTAGCTGTTGTCTTCCAGTTCTGCTGGGAAGACCGAAAATACCCTGTCGATGACCGTCCTGTCCTCTGAGGTCTGGCCGATGCTCCAGAAGCACACTGAGCTAACTGACTCTTATTGCCACGCTTCTATCTCGTAGTCTGCCGCTACTGAGTTTGAATTGTACCCTTAGTCGGCAGCTTACCCTTCTTCCTATCTCCATATATCCTCTGTTGGTTAATCTAAATAAGAAGGGTCTTGTCCAATGCCTCTCAGTAAGATGTTATGTTTAAACCAGTCATCCAAACCTGAATATATCCTACTAGTCCCTTCTTAAACTGCTCCATCTGCTCTTTGTCCTTTGCAACAAGTTAGGGGAAATACTCGGCTAATTGGCTAAACTCCGCATTATACTGCATAACAGTATGATCTCCCTACCGGAGACTCAAAAACTCATGTCGTTTAGCTATTCGATACGCCGCTGGAAGGTACTGGCTCTTGAATGCTGCTTGCAAAGTGGCCCAGGTGACGTGCTACTCGCCAATGACTATTCTCTGCATAGTCCACCAGATGGCAGTCTCGTCACGTAGATGATAGGCAACAAGCTTTGTCCTCTCCCAGTCTGAGCATGCGATGTAGTGAAAAGTACCCTCCGTGCGATGTAGCGAAAAGTACCCTCTATGGTCTCGATCCAAGAGCGGGCAACATTCAAATCTGCTCTTCTGTGGAATAGGGTAAGTCGACCCTTCATGGACACCGCTAAGGCAGGGATCCATATCTATCCAAAGGTCAGCCCACAGGGGCGGCAGCTACCATAGGCGATACTGCTGGAAGTGCTATCATGGATATCATGTGTGGTACTGCTGACCATATAGCAAGAGGAATGGTGGGAGGTATTGGAGTAGATGCCACGGGTGGAACCA
This sequence comes from Boesenbergia rotunda, assembly GCA_024364735.1. Lineage (NCBI taxonomy): Eukaryota > Viridiplantae > Streptophyta > Magnoliopsida > Zingiberales > Zingiberaceae > Boesenbergia > Boesenbergia rotunda. The sequence continues at coordinate 560,454 of JAGFNQ010003694.1, read as the reverse complement.
CGGTGTATACTGGAGTAGGTACCATGGGTGAGACGGTGGTACATGCTGGAGGTGGCAACCCTGGTGAAACTGTTAACGGGCGCATCGGTGAAACTGATGACTGAAATGAGGAAGGAACTCCTATTGGTTGAGGATCCTGACCCCGTGGAACACTTTGGTGAACTAAGGCTGCCTCAATCGTCCTCTCAGGAGACCTTGTCGCTTGATCAACAATCCCACTTCCTACTGTCTCGTGTGGGCGCCTAGGTGGTCGTCCCTGACCATCACGTCTACGAGGTGGCGTCAACTCAATACAATAAGGTATCCTGTTAAGACAATACCAAATATCATGAAAAGTTCAAGTTTAAAAATCTTTACCAATTTATCTATTTGCCGTCTGGAGATGTCCCGTTGCCGCCAAATCCCACAGTAAATAGCTCCTAAAACAAAATTCAAAAAAATTCTGAAACACCAAAATCGACCAATATCGCAAAATCAATCTAATATCGAATAAATTTATATCAGACAAAATCCGAAAAAAATCCATAAATACCCAAGTTTACTCACCAACCTGGCTCTGATACCAAATAAATTATCACACCCCGAGGAGTCACATGCTCGATGAAAATTGGACAGCACATCCCCTGTACGGTGAATAATCTGAATCCATTATACATACATAATAGGGCTTCTATGGCCTCCACACATATCACATTCAACAAGATAGTAAATAAATAGTGAATAAAGAGAAATACATAAAAACCATAACATATATGATAAGTCTACTAACATATATAAAATGAGAACTACATCCTAACCATAACCAAAGAAAATATGAACAAGACGAAAATACTATGAGATCGGCAGGACCGACTACTGGGCCCTCCTAGCAGCGTCATCCTAAAATGAAAAAAAAGATAAGCAAACGATTATAAGTTCAGGGGGACTCCACGGATATATAACAGATAGATATGTATAGTGGTAAAAAAGATTATACAATAACAGCATAGAAATAAGCATATACAGTCTCAAAGGGAGAATTAGAATATATAATCGGTACACTACATGCAAGATATACTCATATCAAACTCACCTGCGGGGTATGACTGCCATAAATTCCTGAACCTGAATGGTCACCAGATCATAAGTAAATTAAATATCTCCTGTATGTGTATGTCATCCAAATGCAGCAAACATAGCTCAAACAAGTACAGCAAACACAAACAAATGCAATCTATGCAATTGGGCACATGATGCAATGGCATGGTCACCCTGACACCAGTCAGCCACCGTCACCGGTCATGGGTGAGGTCGAGTGGGTAGGGGGTATGACAATTGTAAGCACTCTACCATCACTGCTCCTGAGTGTCGAGTGGATAGGATGTTGGCAGGGGTCACACCCGTTTTACCCCAAATCATATGGGGGAGCACCGCTCTCATCTCCTCATATCACGGGAAAGAGGAGGAATCCCTGTCTGCTACCATGATGCAGATACCACTACCCATGAGTAGTCGAGTGAAGCCTTAACAGGGCAACTGCACACACCCTCTTGATAGTACCACTAACCCATGAGTGGTAGTGTGTACAGATTCTGATATGACTGACGATCCGTCTCAACTACAAGGGAGCCAAGGATCGCTAGTTATGCAATAATGTAAAGATGGTGCATGACGCTAACACCTATCAAGCAAACCTCAAAATGATATGCACTAGTCTGAAGCATAAATCATGATATACAATTAACCTACTAGGCATACAAAAATGCTAGGTATCGATAAACATGTGTACTCTCTAGAATTAGAGTATCGAGTATAGAGACTATATGGAAAATAAATTCGAGCATGTCACAGGATTAAGTAGTAAGCACCGAGCAGGATAATCAAAGGCAGATAAAGGTACATCCTACTACTATTCATAAATGAAACAATCCATAAAAATCTGAAATATCTACAAAGATAAGTCAGAAGGTACCCGCCTCTAAGTAAGTGCTCGTAAACGAAGAGAACCTTTCGTCAGAATATCCGCAACAAGTAAATCATTGTCCTATAGAAATGACATATTAGCTATATACACAAAGTAATCATTCAATTAATCCTAATTAAATGATTAGCTCAAGCTATCAAGATTGGGCTCCACTTAGATTTAACCCAAGCCTAACCCAAAAGATCTCCTTAAATACGATCCGACACTCAGACTTAGTCTGGTTCAAATCATTGGTTGGTTTAATCAGACCAATTTGGTCTAAACCAGGATTGGTCTGTTTGGTTTAATTAAATAAGCTAAAGTTTAAACAACAACAACATAGATAAAGCATTCCTATATAATTAGATTAGTTCTAGCAAGGACAATGGACCAAACTATGAATTCAATTTCCCAATTAATCAGACTAGTGTGTTAGTCAACTAGAGCTCTTCAGATAAAGAAAATTTATTTATCTTATTTGCTTATGGATTTTGTGTGTTTATTTTGTGTATATGTGTGAATTGAATTAACTAATTTTGTTACTGGTTTGTCGATTTTGTACTGATATTTTAATTTTCAATTCTAGATGTCGAGGATCATATACATGATGACCCGTTGAAATGTGCGATGGAACTAGCAGAGGGAGGTAATTAAGGAGATTGAATATAACCTGAGTCACGGAATGAGGAACCATATTGGAAGGCTTGATCAATTATTCTACAAATGGGCGCCGTGAAAACGAAGACCCCTAATCCTCGAGAAGGCCAGCTGACATGTCGAGTCCGAACGGTAGTTCTTGCGGACAATTAGCTGGGTGGGCAAATTCTCGATCTAGTCGGTTGGCCAATTGGGGGTAGGAGAGATGTTGATGAAGTAATAGTGAGTTTTCTAACCTTTGTTGGAGCTCGGTATCTTGTCGAGGAAGGCCAACTTGACCTGGGCTTGGAAAATGAAATTCCCAACTCTTGCTTGTTGGGATAGTAAAAGAAATGAAAATTTTTGGGCTGGAGAGGTACTGATGGTAAACAGGACAACTATTCCACAAAGAATGCGGATGGCATTGGGTGGGCTACGTTTGGTTAGCAGTAATGTAATCCAGTTTGTAATATAATGGAGCCTATAATGTAATCCAGATTACATGTTGTTGGCATTGTAATCCAGATTACAACACTTTTACTAGCTTTTGTAATGCAGATTATATTACATTACAGTTTTAAAACTATACCAAACAAAGTAATCAATCTTGTAATGTAATCCTGATTACATTATAAGGATGATTACCCCATACCAAACATAGTCGTAATGTAATCTAGATTACATGTTGTTGGCCTTGCAATCCAGATCACAACACTTTAACTAGTTTTGTAATGCATATTACATTATATTATAGTTTTAAAACTTATCAAACAAAGTAATGCAATCCTGATTACATTACAAGGTTGATTACCTCACACCAAACATAGCCTAAGACTAGTCTAAATAGAAACAAAAGAGGGAGTCTGATTGGGGGGTCGGTTGGAAGATTGACCCGGGAAATGAGCTGAGGTTGTCAGAGTGGCCAAAACTACCATTCGTCGAAGCTAGGAGACCACCGTTAGCCGCATAGCGCTGGGGGAAAGAGGTGAATGGAGGAAGCAAGTGAAAGTCAACCGGACCTCGAGGAGCTATTTATAGGGAGCCCAGATCACCGTAACTACCCGATGCCACCCAAGAAAGGGCGGGATCAGATATCGGCGGTGTGTTTCCCTCTAAGAGGAAGGCCTCGGGAATCACGCCTGACAACACGCGTGGGCTCTGACATGGGAGCGTCTCGTTGCCCGGCTCACCTAGTCGAGAAGTGGTGTGTGGCACGACAGTTAATGCGTGATGTGATCGAGGCGATATGTGCCATCATGGAGGCATGTGTGGGAAGGCGTTTAGGACGAGACCACCATGCCAGTGTCAGGGAGGCGTGGGGCAGAAGAAATGTGATGTCAGCCGTGACAAAAGACTCCCGTTGGATAGTCTAGTCAGTCAGACTCACCGCCTCCTTCAACTAGACTCGAGGGGAACGCTTATGATCTGATCGGATATTTAACCCCCGTTGACCAATCCCTTTTATGGGGCTGACTGAGCTTCGAGGGGTCAAGCGAAGGGCTACAGAGCGCACCCGGCTATGACAGTGGGACGGTTGGCTAGACGACCTACAGGTGGTCAGTTGGTGTTCAACCGGTGGTCGACAGTTAGCCGGTCGACCATGTGACAAACTTGGTCATACGAGTCGGATAGTCAAATGTGGTAGGGTAATCGTTCAACCGATCGAACTAAGTATTAGATGGCCCCTAGTCGTCTGACCGTCCAACCGATTGCACCTCGGTTCGGTCAATCGGGCATACACGTCCAAAGGGGATGGCTCCTTGAGGCTCCCCACTCCCTCCTCTTGGAGGATGCCGATCAGCCGAACTAGAAAGAATGTCGACGGGCGAGCAGTGAGCCTTCAAGAAAGTTGTACGGAGGATATGGTTTAACGATGACAAGGCATAAAGACAGATGAATAGATTCCTCAGATTCATAAAGTACTTCGATGGGATAGTAAGTCAGCGCAGCAGACCAATATGAGTCAGGCAATTTATGAGAGGTGATTGTACAATTGAACATGACAGATAGTCCGTAGAGTGACAACCTCGTCTCCTTTTTCGCCAGAAAATCCTGCCCCCAAATTTGAGCATTTAAGTCGGACAAGATGCCTTGGCAGGTTTTGATTTGCTGCCCGCGTCTATAAGTCTCATTTCTTCACGGACAGATATACTCTACAATTTTTCTACTGTTTTCACTCTCATTTTTCTTTGTCGAAGTGCTAACTTGATGTCAGAGTGGCTGAGACTGCATTACGCAGTTTCTTGAAATAGATTTGTCCTCCTACGCGGTGCTTCGAGGCTCCGATGGACATCTCCTCCGGCCAACGGCCAGACCCAAATGTCTAGGGTTACTAATTTTACATTAATTAATAGTTAATGCATCAGTTATATTTGAGTAAAAAAATGGCAAAACGTTGGACATTCGACGCGTGCAAGTCATGCACTCACACGAGTTCACTTGTTCAGTACAAATTCAGACCCTGGATTTGCACCCCCTGCGCACCCACGCGTGAGAGAGAGTCTCTCCCCTTGCATTTGTTCACAACTAACATGCTTGTGAAACAATATAAACCAACAATTATGCCTTAAGACTCCCAATGTGGAACTAAAGTCTCACTCACAATGGAGTTCTTTTATTTTCTACCTTCCTTTCCATTCATATGAAACTCCTACTAAGAACTTCTTTCTCCCTTTTCATTCACATTATATCCAACAGATATATGCTTGTGTTGACCTCTATTATCTTAGGACAACTTTATATTTATATCATCTTACATCTTGTCTTAGTCAAGTCATAATTTGAAATACAAAAAAAAACTATTAAATATGTTTTTCATAATTTGAAATACAAATTAGACATAAGGTTGTGAATTTATATTGGATTAATTATTAAATTAGATCTATTGAGCTAAGTTGTTAATTAGACACGTGGTATATTTACAACAATTATTGAGGATTATTTATCTCTACAATCAAGCTCAAACCTCGATTCAAAAATAAAAAACTAAAGACCCCAATTTAAAAAAGAAATTTGGTTGAAATATGGTTAAGTTGAAAGTAAGGTCAATAAAAATTTAATTAAATCGAATAGGTTATTGAATTTAAAATTTCCGTTTAGTATTTTATTTCAAAATTTAAAAAAATATCTAAAAAATATCAGTTATATCAATTAATTAAGTTCGATCTCGATTTTAAAAATTTGTTTAGTTAAATCAAATAAATTAAAATAAAAAATTATTCGATAAATTTCTAAGTGAATGTATAAATCCATAACTAATCAGTAAATTCCTATGATATTATCATTATTCGGTTAATTTGATTTTTTATCGAATTAACTGATATTTTGTTAGTTCGATTTGTTCAAATTTTTATTGAAAAATTCAATCGGTTTGGTTAAATGGAAAAAATTCAATTTATTCGGTTTCAAATAATTTGATTTGATTTTTAACTAAATATTCAGTACTATCCCACACTCTGATCCTGGGATAGGGATAACTATTTTGGCTATTAATTTAATTAAATACATTATTGTATATTAAAATTCTTAATTTATTTATTTTATTTCTTCATTCTATTACAAGTATAGATAATATAATATTTTAGTGAAACTTGATTTTCATAATTTAAAAAATACATAACACAATTCTGTTATATTCCTTCTCCTTCTCTCTATGAAAAAATCATATGAGTTTATATTTAACTCTTTGGCTATTAATTTAATTAAATGTATTAGTGTATATTAAAATTCTTAATTTATTTATTTTATTCCTTTTTCTATTATAAGTATAGATAATATAATATTTTACTAAAATTTGATTGTCATAATTAAAAAAACATATAAGTATTATATTCTTTCTCTCTTTTGCTGAATAATCATATGAGTTCATGTGTGCATGCGCAATTCTTTGTATAAGGTTTATAAGTTTTTTAAAATTTATTATTTTCAATTTATGCTATTGTACATTAATAAAATTTTCAAATTTGATTTTTTCTAATTAAATTATGAAAAATTTAAGATTTTTTTTGATGATATTGATTGAGTGAGTTTTATTTTCCTAAAAATTATAATGAGGTTATAATAAATTTTATCAAATATTAGTATGAATATCCTAAGGAAATTTTTATAAATTTATTAATTTAATTTGAAATGATTACAAATTCCTTACTCTCTATGTGAATCGATAATAGAGAATATATTCATGTGATTCGAACTAAATGTTATAATTGAGAAGAATTAATGTACAAAAATTCATGATTTGTGCTAAGATTTTGAAACGCACACGCAAACGTAGATGATTATTTTATGAATATAAGAAAGATGGAATAATGAAACACATATTTAAAAAAAATACTCAAAATTAAGTCATAAAATAATCATATTGAAAATCTGCATGCTCACTTTGATAAATCATTTTTAAATTTAAGTTCGTAATATCTGAGAACTAAGGGACTGCTTGATTGGGGATTTAGGGGTAAGAAATAGAAATGAAAGTTATTTTATTTTTATAAATGATGTTAGGTAGGTATTTGAAAAGGTTCAATAAGAATTAAAATAAGGATATCATATCTTAATTTTGATTCTCCTTTCCCCTTATATATCAATTTTTCATTCTCCCGTCGCCTAAACACGTGCACGCCTGAAGTCTCGTCGCGTCGTGACCCTCTTCTCTCCTCATCGCCCGAGAAAAAGTTTCTCTTCTTCTTCACAAGTTTCCGCCGACGCCAAAGCCCTCCTGCGGTTTTCGTCCTCGTGCGAACGAGCCTGACTCCGACTCCCTCACTGGTTGCCCTCTTCTCTCCTTATCGCCCAACGCCTAACCTTTCTCTTTCCCTCTTCACGCGCGACTTTTCTCTCTTGATTTGAGCATCGCCGACCTCCTTCCAAGCAACCCCTAATGAGAATAATATCCATTCCAATATCTATACTAAACATCAACAATCCAACCATCATTTCCATTCTCATTAATCTCTCAATCAAATCTATTTCTACTCCTATTCTCAAATATACAACAAGCGCCCCTAACTATTCTACCAGACAGGCTTTTGCATTTTCATCTCCCTCGCTTGAGCATCCATTCGTTCATGGATCATGGTGTTTATAAAGCCGCGTCCTCCAACTCTTCTCCAGAAGGCCATGACCTTGATCCAAGACTCCACTAGCCTCTCCCACCTCCTCCAGATCCTCCCGCTTCTCTCCAAGACCTCCCTCGATCACCACCCCTTCGTCGCCGCCAAGTTCCTTCGCCGATGCTTCTCCCTCCCTTCCCCTGATTCCTTCTACCTCGCCCGCTCCATCTTCGATCGCGTTCCTGCGCCCGACGCCTTTCTCTGGAACACCTTCATCCGCGCTCACTTGCAGAGGGGGAACCCCGCGGAGGCCCTCGGCTTACTCCGGAGAATGAGGCTCTGCGAAACCGTAGCTCTCGATACCTTCGGCCTCTCGTTGGCTCTCCAGGCGTGTGCTGTGTTGGGCTCTTTTACGATCGGTGAGACGCTGCACTCCCTCGTCGTTAAGCTGGGATTTGTGCTCGATGTGTTTGTTCAGACTGCTCTGGTCGATATGTATGGAAAAGGTGGCGCCGTCGGCCATGCGAGGAATGTGTTCGATGAAATGGTCGTCCGAGATTTGGTTTCTTACAACGTCATGCTGGGGATGTATGTTGCCGGTAGCTATATTAAGGAAGCCCGTAAACTGTTTGATGAAATGCCCATGAGAGACTTGGTCACCATGAATACCATGATACATGGCTATGCTAAGACCGGCGACCTTGTGGCTGCACAAGAGATCTTTGATGGAACAAGCGAGAGGGATTTATTGTCATGGAGCTCAATGATTTCGGGGTACGCTCAAAGCAGGCAGTCTAGCAATGCATTGAGGTTATTCCATGAGATGCAGCTTGCAAATGTGGTGCCGGATGAGGTGACAATGGCGAGCGTCCTCTCTGCTTGTGGCGACACAGGAGCATTAAGCATGGGCAGGGCAATGCACAGGCTTATTGACAAGAAGAGACTGAGTCTAGATCTAAGACTTGGGACTGCTCTAGTTGATATGTATGCCAAGTGTGGAGACATTGAGACCTCTCGAAAAATTTTCAGTGAGTTGAATGAGAAGGATGTTCTTACATGGAGTGCAATGATTGTAGGCCTTGCAAATCATGGACATGGAAAGGTCGCCATTGATCTATTTTCAGACATGGTATCACAAGGAATTCAACCGAATGAGATAACTTTTGTTGGAGTTTTAAGTGCATGTGGCCACATTGGTCTTTTGACTGAAGGTTGGGCTCATTTTAACTCTATGGAGGGTGTGTATGGTGTCATGCCTAAGATTGAACACTACGGATGCATGGTTGACCTCCTGGGAAGAGCAGGACAACTCGAGGAAGCCATAGGACTCATAAAAGACATGCCATTCAAACCAGATGCTGTCATTTGGAGGGCACTTCTCAATGCATGTAGAATTCACAAAAAAGTGGAACTAGCTGAAGAAGCTACCAAGAACCTTGTGCGTTTGGAGCCCTATGTGGATGGTCATTATGTGCTTCTATCAAACATATATGCACGGGCCAATATGTGGGATGGCGTCAGTAGGATTAGAAAATTGCTGCGGAGTAAATGCATCAAAAGGATTCCTGGGAGCAGTTCCATCGAGGTTGACAACACAGTTTTTGAGTTTGTATCTGGTGATACGTCTCACCCACAGTCTAAAGAGATTAGTGAAATGGTTGACGAAATGATGAATAAGCTAAAAATGTCTGGTTACTATCCCATTACATCCTTGGTTTTGCAAGACATCGATGAACCTTTGAAAGAGTCTTCACTGGCTCGTCACAGTGAGAAGCTAGCAATTGCATTTGGCCTTCTGAGCTTGCCGCCAAAGTCCACAATTCGAATATTTAAGAATCTCCGTGTGTGTGAAGATTGCCATTTGGCGATCAAGTTTGTTTCCTTGGTATATGATAGGCAATTGATTGTAAGGGATCGAAATAGATTTCACCATTTTTCCGGAGGGGAGTGCTCTTGCAAGGACTACTGGTGAAAGTTTTTAGGTTCTTCCAGTGTACATTGTAATATGCACTATAATCCTTGTACCTCAGTAAAATAGAGTTCTCATCGAAATTCATTTTTCTACCAAAATACAAACTTATTAGATTGTGTAGTTGGCTCGGATGGTCTTAACTTTGTCTTGTGTTTGAAGCCTCATCTGAATGGTTAATTGTGGATGATAAATATTTTGTATGGTTTTTATGTATAAGTTTTTGTGTATTCTTTTATATATACTTCGTGACCTTTCATCATAGCTGTTCTCACCTGCCAACTCTTCTAATCGATTAACATTGGAGGCCATCAATCCGATTTTATGAAAAAGATAAATCTGATAAATACAAATGGTCTGATGGATCACAAGTGATTCGTGCTTCGTGGAGACCACCACCACCTATAGCCTTGAGGATGTTAAGATTGTGTTTGGTTAAGATAATGTAATCTAGTTTTAATATAATTGCGTCTGTAATATAATCTAAATTATATATTGTTGATTTTATAATCCAGATTATAATACTTTAATTAATTTTTGTAATGTAGATGATACAACATTACAGTTTTAAAATTATACCAAACAAAATAATCAATTTTGTAATATAATCCTGATTATATTACAAAGTTAATTATCTACATAGCCTAAGGATCTAGATGACAATTTGACATTCTTCCGCTGCACTATAACCCTTGGTCTGGCACACTTGTCGGTCTCATCTCCGTCCACACAATCACCCGACGGCTTCGGCACCGCCCAATTTGTGAATGCCATTGACAACATTGCTAGGGGCTGCTTAGCCTGTTGTAGTCCCGGTTTGGTTTCGGGAGGTCATCCACAGTCCTCCTAAGCTGGCTCCTTCGGCTTCACAGTTTGACTCCTTCAAGCTGGAACACACCACAATGGACGTCCCCGAGAGCGCCGTCAACGAGGTGAAGGCCAACTACTATCGGCCAACTCTGCTCCACCTTCGACGTCGCCATTGCGAAGCTGTGGCAGTGGCGCCAGATCTGAGCCAGGTCGGCGCCAGGTCAGCAGCTCGTGGTACTCAGAAAATCATCTCGCTATTGGAGCCTCCACCTCGTTTCGCGACAAGATCAACTAATAAGATTTTTTAAATTAGAATATTAATGGACTAATCCAACAATTGAGTCAGTTGATTAATACATAAGCTATCCAAATGCATAATCTTATCCTCTGTTACTATAAATGGGATGGGAAGGAAGATGACTCAAATATACAACTCATACACATCAAGTCTAAAAATAACTACAAACATTTTCTAAAAATTTAAACATCTAAATTAGTACAAACTCTTGAATATTATTTTCTTTTAAATTTTCAAATATTTTAAAAATAAAATATCAAAGTTCTTTTTAAAGGAATTGTACTCACTGAAAATAGTAATACATAAAATTATTTATGATTATTTAAAATTGCCCGTATTTTTTAAAAATATATAATATATTAAAATAGAGATAACAGATAAATATTTATCTAACCAATACCGTTTTAAAAAATTTTTATTATTAAGTCAAATATCAAAATTTTATGACTAATAGTAGTTATAAATTCTCAAGTGACGTTAAATATTAATCAAAATTTAATTCTTTATTATTTTTATATTTATCATATAATACTAAAAAAATTTAGCATTATTAATGTCCATTATAACCATTTAATATTTGAATTTATATATTATTATTTATATAAACTTTAAATATAATTGAATTGAATGTTTAATACATTATCTAATTTTTAAAATTATAATTCTTATATAATAATAAACTATTAAATAAATTTTCTTTGATGTGCAGTATTGTTTTATTAGGACAACAAATTTAAATAAGTTTGTTATTATAAAATTTATTACGTAAGTTCAAATAACTCATTAAAATAAATAAATAAATAAAAATTTAAAATATTAATATTTATGAATAAAAATTATGAATTATTATAAATTATTCATGTTCATAAAATATTATGAATAAAAAATTATTAAAATAAATAAATAAGCTTATACAAAATTATTAAAAATTATAAGGAAGCATTACTACACTACTACTGTAGTAGGTAGCAACCCTGTTTGGCCGTTTCAATCCTGTATCTTTGACCACGACGTCGATGTCTTTTGTCTGCCCTCCGTCGCTGCGATCGCTTCCGGTGTCGGCAGCGTCCGCTCGACGTTTTCGGATTTTGCCGTCCATACATCGCCGGAGAGAACCGCTCCTTTTCAGGCTTTCATTCGAGTGCTCCGAGCCCAATCGCACTCTCGCCTCCCGTGGCACGGATTCCGTGCTCGTCTCCGAGTCTTCTCATCCGCCCCTCGCGGTAGATCTAGGGCTTCGTCGTGATCCCGTATTAGGATTTTTCTCTATCGTCTTCGTCTTGTCGCTGGTAATCTTCTTATATATTCGTTTGATCGTATCTGGCGCAAGGCGTTGTTTGATTGATTGATTATTAGATTCCTTCAATTAAAGGTGCCACCTTTCTTAAAATCTTTCAATATTTGCTCTTTCTTTGCAGGCTGTTAGTTCGTTCTTCTCTCTGTCAATCATTTCTCTCGCAGCCTTGAATGTGCGAAAAGTTCTGTGTATTTTCTACTTTCATTTGGCTTGTCTCTCTAATTGTTCTTTTTACAGGATTTTAGGAGGTTATCAGTCTCTGCAGATAAATTGTCCAAGGTGGTTTCCGAAGAAGTACCTGGAACATTGGCCTCGCTAAAGCTGTCTGGTCTGGAGATTGATGATTTAACCTACCAACTTAATATTCTTAAGTAAGCTTCTCTATGTTTCATTTATTGCTGTGTGTTATCATATCTGGTTTCTTTTTGGGATGACATAGCTCTATATTCAGGCAAAGAATAACAGGGAAGCAACAGGAAAGGAAGCAAACAATTCCAAGATCTCAGGGTCGAAGAGGTAAACTTAGGATGAACTAACCCATTTTTATGGGACAAGACAAAAGGAGTATGTAAATCTCATAGATACAATGTGCAAACTGTAATATATGAAAGCTCAACATTAGATGCTTTAAATTTAAAATCTGAAGTTCTGTTTATCCACTTCTTTTATTGAGTTTTCTGTTGTTGGATGCATAGTATAATAGTTTTGTTTTCTTGTTTTATTCAGAAATATGTTGTTTCAATTTAAGGAAGCTCCATGTTTCCATGCTAAAATGTTCAGTTTCAACATATGTTTGTAGATTATTGATAAAAATTGTTTAGATGTCATTGACGATAGCATTCAAGAGAATCATGGCTGCCTGATTGTTAGAGTAACAGAACAATGAGATTATGGTCTATCATGTAGTGTTCTAAAATTGAGAAATAGGAATAGAAATGGTATAAGATGTGCTCACATGGCCCCATGTTTCCTATTGCTCGAGGAGTTTAGCAAGACACTTATCTTAATTTTTTTAAAAGAATATGTGCAAGTCTTTCAATGATGTTCCACAACTAAGGGATGATGAAAATATAGGTAAAATGACTCTTCAAAAAACATGTGATGCACAACAACCATAGAAAAAATAGGGGAGAGGAGAAGAGTGGGTGAAGAAATTTTTGTGCTGCTAGCGTCCCTGCTCAATTATTCGTGAAGCCTTGGATAGAACCATTCATATAAAAGTATAAACATAACAAATCAATATTTGAAACCAACCCCTTTTAATTAACATAGTTCCTTTACTCATCACCATTCACTGAAAGATAATAAATAAACACTATTTTTTAGAGTGAAAAAAATATTTCCTTCAGCAAGTGATGTTTGATAGTGAACTATATAGTTAGCAAAAGGGTTTTTACTTATTCTTCATCTTACTTTTTTCCCACTAAATTTAACCCTAAAAATTAGGAAAATTGAACTATGAAAATATATGAAGGGCTGAATAAAGAGAAGCTCTGTTTTGACCGATTAAAAAAGTGTACTTAACATTGAGAGAATAGAAGAAGAGAGAAGGAAGACAGAAGCTCTTTCAGAAACAATAAGTTAGGAAGAGAATAACAAAAAAAAAAAAGTTTGGAGGTGGGGTGAGTAAAAGGTGGTCCAGTTGGAGAGAATTGGAGGATAAGTAGGATATCCGTGTCTTCAATCAAATGTTTAGACGGGGAGAAAGACACTAGGAGGATAGAGGTGAAAATGTAAAAAACAGGATTGGTAAGAGAGTTGTTGAATTTTTGGCACCGTAGTTATACCTAGCTGTTGGTGTTACAATTAGATTTCCTTTAATGCTTTTTTTTTGGTTTCATGACAATACAACCAATTTTTGACAATCTTTTGTCGTATGCAAGATGATCAACTAATTACTTTTATAAATGTGTATTGGACACTTGCTTGGTGGTACCTGTTTGATGAGATTTTAAGGTAGGAGTTTGTGCAATGCCTTATAAGTATCTAGCCTCTTGCTTGACTACTCCTTGATACCGCTAGGGAAAGTAATTGCCAAGCATGTTAGGCTTGTTTGTTTTATAAAGTTTTCTCATTTCTAACAAAATAGAATTTAGAAGTTGAAAAGAAAGTTAAAAGAAATATTTAGAGACGAATGATAGCTAAATTTGCAATTGCCAAATATCACTTAATGTGGTGAAAAAAGGTAGCTAAATTCACTTCTTGTGCTTATAGATACAAGTATTTTGGAATATGTGGCCTTACTATTGCTCTGAAGTCGAGGATTGAGGGATTTGCATGAGCTTGTTGTGATTACCTCCTTATGATAACTCTGATGCCCTGTGATGCTTTCAGGCACAAATCCATCAATATTGTATGATCTGTATCAATTGCCATATACTCTATTTCTCATTTGTTCTTTATATTCAAGACATGTTCACAAATACATACAAAGTCTTCTGTCATCAATTATAACATGCTAAAAGATCATAAACAGTTGGAATTTTCAGAAAGGTTCTCTAGGCTACCTTTTACTTTCTTACAACTATTTCTTTTCTTATCCTTGGCAATTTATTCATTTATTCAATCATAGAATCATAGAATTCTATATTATGGATCATATAGTCTTTGTATAGGTATAAGACTACTGTTTGGATTGCCTGTTTGTGTGGTATGACAATTAGAAGAGGATTTCAGACAATGTTTGGCCTTATTTTGTATGAATGTCTAAGTATAAAGAAGTTGAACTCAGACATCTAATGTGAATTGTTCAATCTAGCAAATAGTTTTCGGTAAAGCTTAAAAACTACGGTTGGCAAAAATGATGAAACGTAATACAGGCTGAGGAGCAAAATCAGAAATCTACCTGAGGAAGGACTCAAGTCTGCTTTTAAAAAAGAAATAAATTGAGCCAAATAACAATTCTAATTTATGATTTTAATTTTTCCTACTTAAATTTAGTGTTTTCAATTCTAAAATTCAAGTTTAATTAGTTTATGATAATCTTATTACTTTGACAGAGCTCGGCATAAATGAACAAACACAACTATTTTAACTCCGCAATAATGGAGAGAAACAACAATAACAACAACGAAAAAAAGAAATTATTAATAGAACAACTGGCGGACCTAAAATTAATTTTATTAAATAGAAACTTATGGACTAATGCATTTGTCCAAATCCAAAATGAAAGCGATATTTTACAATCATTATTTATTTATATTTAGTTTGAATAAAGAATTCAATAACAACTCATGCTTTTGTCCAAACTCTGAAATGAATTGGACATGTTACAATCGTACTTATTTCGAAAATCTATCAGAACATTCACAAACTTTCAATTGATAACTGTTTTTTTTAACTATTCCAATTTCAACTTACAATTACATATTTTAAGTTACGTAATTATTTTTTTGAAATTATTATTCAAATGAAAGTAATCAGTTCTTTCAAGTTTGATTTGGTTAATTTTTTCTTAATTTTAATTTGATTTGAGTTCGATTTGAATTTTAATTTTTAAGGTTGAATTCGATTTTTAATAAAATTAAATAATTCATGAACGAATTAAAAAAAACTCATTTAAAAATAATTCTAGCTGCTCGTTAACGTATAGTACAGAATTGGGCCCATTAAATTAATCGATTGAACTAGAATGATTTTTTTTTTCGAATTGGATCCAAATAATCCCGAGCTGATTGTTTACACCCTATTCGCATGTAATTTAGGATATTTTTGTTAAGTGTAGTGATAGGGAACGTGAATGAGGGAGCATGAACGCGGCGTGAACGACGTGGCGTCGTTCACGCCGCGTGGGCGCTGAGCCGTGACCGAGGCGAAAAAATTTCCCACCTCAATATCCCCTGCGAAAGTGTTTCCCCCCTCATTCACTCCGACGCCAAAAGAAATTACCCAACCCTAAATCCCGAGCGCCCTCTTCTTCCTCCCTCCCTCCTCCGGCCAACCCTAAATCCCGAGCTTCTTCTTCCTCCCTCCCTCTTCCGGCCCGACATCTTCTTCCTCCCTCCCTCCCTCCGACGTGCGGCTCCCGAAATCTGTCTCACTCACGCGACTTGCTGCGAGGGCGCGGTTTGGTCGGAGTCACGTCCGCCTTGGAGAAACAACCCCGACGCCCTAGCTCACGCGACTTGCTGCGAGGCCTTGTCCATCCTCTGCTTCCTCCCTTCCTCACCCGACGCCCTAGCTCACGCGACTTGCTGCGAGGTTGCGAAGACCCCGACGCCCTGCCTTAGCTTTCTTCTTGCGAGGGCGCCGCACGACGCCTTGGAGACCCAGATCTCGTCGACGCCTCACCGGAGCTCCCGAAGGTTCGTCTCGTCGACAAACGGCTGATCTCGTCAACCCGTCAACGCACTGCCTGGTGATTGTGCTTCAAACCCTAACTTTGTTGTTGCTCAT
Source organism: Boesenbergia rotunda (assembly GCA_024364735.1). Taxonomy (NCBI): domain Eukaryota; kingdom Viridiplantae; phylum Streptophyta; class Magnoliopsida; order Zingiberales; family Zingiberaceae; genus Boesenbergia; species Boesenbergia rotunda. The sequence continues at coordinate 544,059 of JAGFNQ010003694.1, read as the reverse complement.
ATGAAGCCCTAATTTCTTTCAGTCTTTACCCACCCAGAGCTTCTCTCGTCTGCAATCCGAGCTTGGAGGGGTTGAACCAATTCCCTCTACCTACTTTGCAATTATCAAGAGTTGCCCGTTTGTCATTCCTCAGGTTTAATCTACTTGCAATTATCAAGAGTTGCCCGTTTGTCATTCCTCAGGTTTAATCTACTAATTCTGTTTTTGACACCTGTTCCCATATCGTGCAAGTGTATATTAGATTCCAAAGTGAATAACCAAAGCAATTGACAAGATGAGAAGAATCATGACGACTTGGAATAGACTTTGATAATTTCAACTAGCTGCAAATTTTTGTGTACTATCAGAATACATTATTTCTAATGATAATTATTAGAATACATTATTTCAAATGATTCCAAATACCCTAAACCCTAAACTATTGTGTAATGTTTATTGATTCCAAATAATCATATTGTGTACTGTTTATTGATTCAAAATTTGGAGATCAATTTAAACTATTGTAAACTTAAACAAAATTAAACTATGTTGCTTAATGTAAACTGCTTATGCATACATGTGGTGTAAACTGTTTATTGTAAACTGTTTATGGGGTATTTTTTTTCTTTGCAAGGGTAGGTTAAAAATGTCCACCAATCTACCGAAATGTAGATGTGGACTAATGGCGAAAATCATCACCTCATGGACTAATGACAACCCAGGCAGGAGATTTGTCATATGCCCGCTATATGAGGTAGGGTAGGATAAACATAATTTGTTTTTCCTTTCATGCAAAACTTTGAACAATGTGAATCTTATAAATAATTTGTAAACGCAGAGTGGAGGGTGTGATTTCTGGGCTTGGGTTGATGAAGAGATGTATAGTAGATCGACACAAATAATACCAGAATTGTTAAGAAGAATAAATAAGTTAGAGGCTGATATTAGAAGTGCAGAGAATACTATGAAGAAGTTGAAGAGTGACAATTGCAAGCTACTCCTTGAATTGAATACTACAAAGAGAAGCGTTACACAAATACTTGTGGTAGTGATTGGTTTGATTATATGAGTTGTCACACGTGTAGCTTTCTCCTCAGATGAAGATAACTGAGCTCCCTACCTCTTATGAAGATTATTGTCTGTTGCAAATGAGATTGTCTGAACTGTACTTTGAGATTGTCTGAAAGATGCACTTTATTGTAAATGTTTTGTGGAATGTTTTGTGGATGAGATGCACTTTGTTGTAAATGCACTTTGGAATGTTTTGTGAACTAGTACTCTTGTTTTTCACAAATATATACCATTAATAAGAAGAATATCAGTGAAACTCCTAGGGAATTCATTAGAAGCATGAAAGCCTCTAAGAAAATGAGAACTGCTTATCTACTCTATCTTGCAAAAATCGTCCCCTGCTGTCTATTTTTCTTCAAGTTTTGTGATTTATTGCATCTGTTTTCCCAAAAGAGTAAAGGAACCTGAGATTGTACAATAAAACAAAGACCTGTTATGTTGAGCAAAGAATTCCCAGGTTGGTTTTTATTCTCTATTCTCCTATTTACCGTCGTCTTAAGTCTCTCCTAAGGGATGAGGATCATTTTTAATTTAATTCCAGCTATGGATGTTCTGCACAGTAGAGGAGGCAGGAACAAATGGAACAAACCCTCTCCCGCCAAAAATCGGACGCATGAATGCATCATCGAACTTCCGCCAATGGTGATGAACCGTGTGAGTTGGTTTTGTGAGGAGCATTCTAAGATTGGATGGCCGAGCTATACGTTCCCCTATTTCATCTTCGTAGGCCTGTCCATTCTCCATGAGCGACAATAGGAGAGAATTGGGGGTTGATGGTTCAGAGGGCATGCTGCAAAAGTGCTTTGCGCTATGTGGCAACAAGAACCTCAAGAGCGGCTTCGTCATCAATCCAAAAACCTTGGAGGCATCATAAGGTAGTAAAACAATCAGAATTTTGACTCCAAAAAACAAAAAAAGAACTGCTTATGCATTTGATAATCACCAAGTTGATTATTTAGTTAGCTTGAATATTGCAGCAAATTCGAATTCAGAAGGTGGCAAATATAACAGGAATCTGTACGCATTTCGTACTTCCCCAAACACAAAGACTTACCATAGTGCTGAAGAGCACAACCGAGATAGTGCTAGTGATCATAATTGCATTTCCTCGCAGTTGAGTGTGTCCAGATCTAGCAAACTGTACGTTCAATAGATACATACCATCAGAATTTGTTAAATTGAATGAAAATTGAAAATACATTTGTCCTTCAAATCATCTATCTGAATTAAATTGAATGAAAATTAAAAATAATTTTGTCAGTATAACTAAACTTATATTGAAGCTCCTTATAGCAAATGGATTTGGCATCGAAACTCACAGGATTTGGCATCGAGACTGGAATAAACATACAGGATTTGGCATCGAGACTGGAATAAACATAGGCAAAACATAGGATTTGACATCGAAACTAACAGCAACATTACAACACATAGCAAAGCACTAAAATTGAAACTGAGCAAAGCACTAAAACTGAAACAGGTTCTCTAAGTTCACAACAGGTTCTCAAGTTCTCAAATTCACAAGTTCACAACAGGTTCTCAAGTTAACTTTCGGCAGCAAGGTCTAAACAACGGATTTGGCCAATTTTCTTTCGGCAGATTTCCTTTGGGCTTTGGAGTGAAGCAGCAATGGATTTGGAGTGAAGCAGCAAGTTAGACACTGAAAAGCAGCAAGTTCGGCAGATTCACTTTCGGCTTTGCAGGAAAAGCACAAAGTGTACTCACTTGGACACTGAAAGAACATAAACCAAAGGTAAGCATATCGGCATGAGTTCTAAATAACATATGATCAGATCATATCTTAGCCACATAGTAAAACAGTGAACAAAATACACTGATGTAAACAAAAGGAAAAGGATAGAAGTATAAGATCGGTAAAATGATATGATGTAAGATAATATTAGGGAACTACAGTAGTTAAGAGGAACCACAGCAGTTAAAATGATACATTGTGTTGCATATAAGAGGAACCACAGCAGTTAAATATAGGAGTGAAAATAAGTATGGAAGCTCAGATATGGCTATTTTCCACTTGGAGAGAACTGGATGGTGGTTATGCATGGAAGCTTTGAGATGGTTAACTGATTAAATTTTAGACTGATCGGTGGAGAAATTCAGCCGAACATGTGAAGATGACAGTAGGTTCAATGGTTAGAGCAGATGGAACATGGCAGTGGGAACTAATATAGGATTGGCTACCTTTCTTCCTATTACACAGGTTGCTAAATTCTCATTGTGGCCTCTTCTTAAGGAGCGGGACCAGCAATACTGACAAAATATTGGTAATGAGCATTGTAAACACTGCTTACCTATTTCTGAAGACCAAGCTACTATTTCTGAATTTTAATCACATTCTCAGCACATAAATAAATCTCTAGCATCAAGTCTGATCCAAAATTAACAAGTACTTACCGCCACCTCTCACAACCTGTCGACAAAGAACTTACATTCAATATTAACAAGTACAATAATTAAAATCAATTATAACCAAAACATAAATCCAAAATATAATCAATTCAACCTTTCTATTCTTTGCCGCCACCTTTTTCACAATTTGCTTAATTTTGGATTGCTTTCTTTTGGTTGGTGGGCGTCCACGAGATCTTACCTTGAGTGGAGAGTGAAACTTCGTGATCTCAATTCTTGATTCCCCATGTATTGTGTTACTATCATGATCACCATCTAACGAATCAATAATATTAATATCCATAAGCTTTTGTTTTGCTTCATTTAAAATCCCCATTAAAATAGAGAACCTCTGATGATTTTTAGACCCCAGCTGATGCACTTCTTGTAACAAGGGTTGAAGATTATTATATCTTTGTCTTTCTTCCTCATGATAACAAAAATCATCATAAATATTGGTGACGCCTTGATACCGACGTTTAATGTCTTTGCGCTATCGTTCTAAAATATACTTTTCAAGAACTCTAGTGACATTTCTTTTGAAAAGAATTGAAACCAAATGTCTACACAAAATGCCTCAGAATTCAAAGAGACGACACAAACACTTCATCTCACAGTCTACCTCATTATATAGTACTAAAAATGGCACATCTGTTGGAGTTGCTCTCTCTTTTCCCAATACAGTTTCCACCACTTCATATAAGATAGTTGACCCTTCTTGCTTTACAAACGAAGTGTTACAAAACATCAAACCCCTGATTTCATCCTAAAATAACTTGAATATCTTATTAGTATAGACACTTTGAAATTGCTTTTCAATGGGATGACCACTAATGACTGGAATAATTGAATTGAAAGATGCAAAATCAGAATTATTTTCCTTTTCAATCTTACTTTTCAAAGCACTGTCATATTGTTCAACAAACTGTTTCAATGTTGTTTTTGAATGAACATAATCATCAAAAAAGGCATTCATACTCTCACTTCTTTGACTTGTAGATATCCCTGCCCAAAATTTATCTTTCACATACACGAGCATCCACTTATGACGACAATCCCATAAAGAACTCAACCATTCATTATTCTCCAAATTAAAATCTTCAATCAATTTTTTCCAATTGCTATCACATTCTTCAGAAGATAAAGAATTATAAACAATATTCTTCAAATTTTTCTTTATCAACTTAAAGTTGGCATGACTACCAAACTTAGCTGGAATTTTTTTCATAATATGCCAAAGATATAAGCGATGATGAGAGTCTGGAAATACCTCAAGAATTGCAATTTCCATAGCTTTGCATTGATCCGTAATAATACCTCGTGGAGCTCATCCTCTCATGCATGCCAACCATGATTTGAATAATCAAATGAATGTTTCAGAATCTTCTCTGGATATCAAGCCACAACCAAGTAATACTGATTCACCATGATGATTTACTCCAACAAATGGAGCAAACGGCATATCATAGCTATTGGTCAAATATGTAGTATCAAATGTAATGACATCAGAAAAATACTCATATGAAGCCCTACATCTTGCATCAACCCAAAATATATTTCTTATGCGACAATCTTCATCTACATCAATGGTATAAAAGAAATTCGAATTTCTAGTTTGTATACGACAAAAGTAATTATTCAATGCTTCTGCATCACCATGCCCAAGTCTTAATCTACGTGCTTCAACCACATAATTTTTGCACTTTCTCTCATCAAACAATAAATTTTCATATCCACCAGCTTCAACAACAAATGATTGAAAACTTTTACTCAAAGTAATTCCAGCTTGATCATTCAACTCTAATTTCCTCTTAGTTTGGGAATCTAATACTTTATTGCATCTAAAATGTCTTGACTTCCTTGGACTTAACTCATGATTGTGTTCAAGATGAATACTAGTAATGAGAAATAACCCATCATTCTGAATTGTAATATTTATCCGTGCATTGCAATTCATTTTGCTACAAGGTCTAGGATAAAAGGAATTTTTACCTTTAGGAACATTCTTACCATTTTTAGAATATCCAAATGAAATATACTTTTGTTCACCATTGTCTCCTTTTTTCGAACGCATTTTTGAAATACCAAAACCAAGACCTTGGGCATACGTTTTGTAAAAATCCCGAGCTTCCTCCTCAGATAAAAATTGCATCCCAACTTGTGGATCCTCCAGTTGCTGCTGTTGGACCTTGGATGACTAGAGAGGGGGGGGTGGTGAATGTAGCCAGACACCGAAACTTTGCACTTATCGAAATTTCTGCGACTCAAAGATTAGTAGCACAGCGGAAGCTAAAGAAAACAAAGTATGCAGAAATAAAACCTAGCTAAGCACAAATTCAAAATGCTAACAAGAGGATTTACAAGGTTCGGGGATAACTTGCCCCTACTCCTTGGCGTGTCCTTAAGGTGGGCGATCCCTTGATCGTCGGCAGATCAAGCCCCGGTGAACACCGGATAAAATGCAACCTCCTTCTCGGTGGAGTAACCTCTCCACAGCGTTTCAACAAAGATAGAGTTTTAAGCACAATGAAACACAAGAAATATCTTACTTAGCACTTAGGACAGCAAGAACTCAGACAAACTTCTCCCGAGCTCCACTCAACGCAGATCTTACGCAAGAATCCCCTTCTTCGTGTCTTCTCGTTGATGGACTCACCAAGCTTTCTGACTCTTCTTCCCAATGCTCAAGTAACAGATGGTTGCTTCAAAGATCGCAGTTGCTTGCTCAAGATGATGTAATAGATCGCACAAGCAAAGTATGGAGAACTGATCGCGCGTATGCAGTATTGCTGCAGGAGTAAGAGTTGTGGAGACTTGTTCGCCCAAGCGCTTAAGTCTCTTCCACTCAGCTCCAGGTCATCATCTCATTGCAGCCTCCAGCTGCTCACCTGCAACACTCAGCTACCACTGAACTCTTCCTGGACTCCCTGAGCTTCCCTCAGCCAAGCTCCAGTCAACAGCTCCAGTCTGCAGCTCCAGCCGTTGCAACCTGAGATGGCAAATGGACAAACCTGCTCCAAGAAAAGACCTCCTTTGACTCTCCTTGAGTGTTTGAATCCATCCCTGTCACCTGCAGCTTAATCAGACCATTAGCACAGCATATCAAGCAGAAAATCAAGTATCAGAGATCAAGCGCAGAGAATCAGATACGTTCAGACTCGATCAAAGCGTCTGACAGTGCAATTTGAATTAAAGTGATCGGTCACTGGACCGATCAGGACTATCCCAGACCGATCAGGACTATCCCGGACCGATCAGGCTCCAACCTGATCGGTCCCCAGTGAGAAACTTGGGATCGCAAGCTCGTATGATCGGTCACCCTGACCGGTCACCAAACCGATCCTGCAATCAGCTTGCCACAATCCCGCTCGGAATCCACTGGCTGATCGGTCACCAGACCGATCAGGCTGCTCCCAGACTGATCAGGCTCCATCCTGATCGGTCAGGGTGAGCAACCTTGTGACAGTTGATCGTTCAGTCTGATCGGTCACGATTTCTCCCTGATCGGTCACCAGACCGATCAGGAGCCGATCAGTAGGTTTGCTAAAAACCTACTGGATGCTCCCTGATCGGTCACCGGACTGATCAGGAACAGAGCAGCAGGGGAACTCAACCCACTTGTGAGCTCCCTGATTGGTCACCAAACCGATCAGGAGCCGTGCAGTGAGTGAAACGCATACTCCCTGATCGGTCTCCAGATCGATCAGTCATCGCTGGATCGGTCACCAGACAGATCCACGAAGGAGTACCGTGCTAACCTCCCTGATCGGTCACCAGACCGATCCAGGGGCTCCAACCTAGCCCTCCAAGCTATGACTTTTCACCTAACCCTCCAAGTTGGGATTTTTCACCTACCCTCCAAGTTAGGATTTTTCACCCAACCCTCCAAGTTAGGACTTTTCCACACCTAGCCCTCCAAGCTAGGATTTTTCATACCTAACTCTCCAAGTTGGGACTTTTCACCTAACCCTCCAAGTTAGGACTTTTCACCTAGCCCTCCAAGCTAGGACTTTTCACCCAACCCTCCAAGTTAGGACTTTTCCACACCTAGCCCTCGAAGCTAGGATTTTTCACACCTAACCCTCCATGTTAGGACTTTCCCACACGTAGCCCTCCAAGCTAGGATTTTCATCACACCTAACCCTCCAGGTTAGGATTTCTCCACACCTAGCCCTCCAAGCTAGGATTTTATCAAACCTAGTCCCACTAGGTATGCCTAGTCCACGACCAGGACTTAATCATAATCATAATCATCAATCTAAACTAAAATCGATGTCAACACCAAAATAGCAATCAGGGTCAGACTGCACCCAACAGTTGCAAGCTTGATGAATCACCCAACACTTGCAGTTCATCAATATCATTCAGTGGCACACACGATTCAATGATTTCTTCCTCCATGACCATTTGAATAGTTCTAACAATTAAAAACAGTATCATATAATGGTAATGGAAGCAGTAACAGACTCAATTGGAGGCTTAAAACGAACTGGGACTTACCGAATTTTACTGTTGAAGCGTTGTAGTATCAGTTTTGTCCTCCAAATTACTGCTGTCCAAATTACTGCTTCCAAGCTGCAGAATCTGTATAAAGGCGAGAACTTCAGATTTATGGGAGTAGTTGAGCTCAAAGTAATAGATCAGTGACATATGAAGTGTAGAAGACATCAAAAAGAAACTAAATTTTTCTAGAGTAACTCGAGTACACAAAACTTAAGGAGAATGGAAGTAACACAATTTTCAAAAATCAAATGTTTTAGAGTAGCCAATGAAGTAATAATGCAACTGGTGAATGAAGTGGCAGATGTCTCTACTTGTGCAAATGGAGATACTTCATCATATGCATCATAAAATTGCACAAACTATCAACATAATTACTGATAGATTAAAAGGAGATGTTCTGTAGTGAGACAAACCTTCGCAGCCTCGCAGCAAGTCGTGTGAGCTAGGGCGTCGGGTGAGGAAGGGAGGAAGCAGAGGATGGACAAGGCCTCGCAGCAAGTCGCGTGAGCTAGGGCGTCGGGGCTGTCTCTCCAAGGCGGGCGTGCCTCCGACCAAACCGCGCCCTCGCAGCAAGTCGCGTGAGTGAGACAGATTTCGGGAGCCGCACGTCGGGGGGGGGGGGCTCCGGAAGAAGATGTCGGGCCGGAGGAGGGAGGGAGGAAGAAGAAGCTCGGGATTTAGGGTTAACTGGAGGAGGGAGGGAGGAAGAAGAGGGCGGTCGGGATTTAGGGTTGGGTAATTTCTTTCGGCGTCGGGGTGAATGAGGGGGGAAACACTTTCGCAGGGGATATTGAGGTGATAAAATTTTTTCACCTCAGTCACGGCTCAGCACCCACGCGGCGTGCACGTTGCGTTCACGCTCCCTCGTTCACGCTCCCTATCATTTTTGTTTTGTTAATTAACCCAAATAGAAATACGGATGTTATGACAATCATTCTTCATGCTACTTGTTGTGTCTGGCCACGGACTCGATCCCTTCACGAGTCTTCCGTCCAAGCGCCGGAGCAGAAAAGTGGCAGCTCCCGGCTTGGCATCAGGCACCATGAGGGCGCCAGTTGTCTTCCTCTTCCTATCGTTGCTGCTTTCGGTTCTCCCCTTGTCGCTCTCTTCACCTTCTGCTGCGCCGGCAGGCATCAGAGAGCTTCTGCAGAGATTGAGGAGCAAGATGCATTCTTCCGAGGTGCAGGTAGCGGCTGCCCGTTCCCTTCTCCTGCGGTTACTCCCCACCCATAATTCCAGTTTCCTCTTCGAGATCATCCCCGAGGTCGCGTCTTAGTCTTCTTTGTTGACCTCATCGTCCCTTCTGTTTCTGATTGTTCTTCTGTGCTGAGATTCGACTCTCCTACTCGTTCAGGGTATTTGTGGGCAGTACGGTTGCTTCCATATAAGTAATGCCGATAGCTCGAACACTGATCGAGCCGAGATATTGTAAGAACTGCAGACAATTTGTTGCTTAAAGATTACATCTTTAATTTCGATTAAGGTGTTGAAAGACCTAAGTTAGTGGTTTTAGTGATGATATTTATTATGTTGTCTTTTGCATTTAGGATTCGAGGTACCACAGCAGTAGAGATCTCGTCTGGTCTTCATTGGTATCTGAAGTATTGGTGTTCTGCTCATATTTCGTGGGACAAGACTGGCGGTGCTCAGTTAGGTTCAGTTCCTCAACCAGGGTCACTGCCTCGTGTTGTTGGCGAAGGGGTGAAGGTTGAACGGCCTGTTCCCTGGAACTACTACCAAAATGTCGTTACTTCTAGTTGTACGTGTTCGTCTTTTTTCCATCCTTTCTATCACTATTTACAGAGGAAAATGTGTCTCATCATTCTCTCCTTAATCAATCCAAGATATCTAGTACTTATTTGTAGGAATCTTTTTTGCGTTGTTCTTAGTTATTTATTCAATTTTCTTTTCTTATGTTGAAATTGTATTCATAATTTCCTTAAAAACCTTTGTAACTTGTTTCCACAATTTGATTTATTGTAACTAATCTCTTATTTGTATAAAATCAAATGCAAATCTATACATCAAGAAGGTTTATATTAAATAAGGATAACAATTTCATCTAGCAATAATATAGAAAGATAATGACTTATACTTGGATCTGTGATTTAAATTTACAATCCTAGAACAATTCATTAGTTATTCTCACATTAATTCTAATGCTAGTAACTAAGTTATCATACACTTCTATCATAAGATGTTCAACTTAAAATCATGTGTAAATTCTTTTTTTCCTTTCTTGATGATTTGCCTTTATTTGGCTTATTAAGTAAATACATATGTAATTGGTCTTAAACAGAAGCAACTTACTACAAGTACAAACTATCTTTTGTAGTCCCAGGCGTTAATATCTTTGCCAATTTCAGCAGTGCATGCTTGTTCCTGAAACCTGATGAGTAATGTCCGCTGTCAAATGCCAATTATTCCCTTAGACTCAACTAACACTAAAAATGTTTCACTGTCTCAAAGTTATGATGATCCCTGAGTCTTCATCACCCTCATTAATCTTCATCACTCTCATGGTTAGAGGATAGGAGGTTTTCTTAGACAACGTTTCATAGTTTTAGAAACATGATAGTCATAGAAAACATGAAAGATGTTTGGAGAGATGATTTTGGACTAGTGAAAATGCTTGTAATTAATGCAAGTTTTCTTCGCTGTATGTGAATTGCAATAATGCCAAAACAAAAGAAAATACAACAAATAACTAGCTAACCAAACTAAATGCATACCTTCGAAGAGATGCCACAAGTACTATTCTTTAATTTTTCTTAGGCGATTTCATTATTTTCTTGTAGTTTCTCCCTAAGACTTTTAAATTTTTCATCTTAATTTTTTAGGAACCAACATATGCATTGTATAAGGGGTGAACGATCCATAGTCCACCTAGTACGAAATGCACCATATATGTGAATGTATAAAGGATGAATAACCCAAAATCCACCTATTACAAAGTGTATTCTATATATGCATATAAAGGCTTAACAACTCACAATAATGAGTTGAATCCCATAAACAAACTAATTGACCCATGGGCCCTTTTGAGTGTGAAGCCAAGGCTCTATATTTTAAATAATTTTTTTGTTCAATATAAGTAGTTATGCTTTAGTTTCATATATTTAATATGAACATGTTATCTCTTGTCAATTAGCTTCTCATCAGAAAGTGTCATTGGACAGATCTACGATAGATAAGCAACTATGAAGATCAAAAGGGCAACCAATATAAAGGCAACGAGAGTAGTTGAAAACCATGCTCTTTCTTTAAACTTTCATTATCTATTTTCCATCAATATGTAATGAAATAAGCTGGAAAAATACCCAACTCCAAAGCTTCACATGAAATGTAATGTCTAAAGCACTTCAAAACTTCACAAGAAATTAAATCTACAAACATATAAATAGAATCAACTATGACCACAGAACTGCGAGTGCTCACAGTGATTGTGTACATGTGAGGGAGTGGGGCGTAGGTTTTGGCTCCAACAATGTTGGATGATTGAGAAATCAAGCAAGAAAGAGAGAAGACTCATCAAAGGGAGTAGGCATGAGACCCAGGGCAAAAAAGAGTCATGAAATGAGAGAAAAGGTGTCAACACATGAGTAAAATAAGTAAAAGCCAAACATATAAACACCTTAAAAATCCTACACTAGTTCAACCCTAGTATACGATTATCCCAAATAAGATCTCTTCCACTAATAAATTACAAAGATAGATAATTTCTGACATATTATTCCTTTTTTTCTAAAATTGTCGGATGTAACATTAACACTCCCTTTGTTTTTCAAATTGATCTAATGTAAAATTAATATTATGGTATTATGATAAATTTCAATGGTTAAACATGTTGCTAATTTGTTAGCACTATAGGTGAATCTCAACATCAATAAGATTTCCTAAGGAAAATTGTTCATGACTCAAGTGATTGGTTGCCATAACTTTGCTTAGATGAGTGAACAAACCGTTTACTTGTGAGGCCACAAAAATGCCTAAGCTTATAAAGTCTCATTACCCACAATTCACAATGTTAGATTAAACTTGGGGTGTCATAATCTCTCTCACTTTAAGTTTTGATGTCCTTGTGAAGACCCATGCTTTAACTCATAGCGTAAAATGATCCTTAATTGGTGACTTGTGAGGCTTAATAATAGCTTTGATACCAATTGTGAGAAACCGCTTAGATGATATTAATGACTCATTAGCTTGTGAGATCCAACCATTGGCCTAAAATGCTTAAGATCAAATAAATCGTATCTCTCCTTTCTAAGTTTATAAAACTTTTTAATCAACCCAAAATTCACAATGGGAGACTAAACTTGGGGTGTCTCACTGGTGAAGCCTTAAATTTTCTGTTACGTGGCATGTTGAAATCCTTGGCGATAGGATTAATTCAATGATCCACAGAAGTTGTCCAGGAAAATCAATATTAACACTATTGTCTATGATGATTGGAACAATGCATTTGACTTAGTTTTTTTTATGACTTTGTGAACCTATACAAAAAATATAATTGCATTAATAACCGCTGATACTTTCAATACTTGACTCTTCATCTATTCCCTCTGCACCTGATACTGATAGTCAAACATTGACACTTTGAATAGACAACTTGATATTTGTATTGATCATGTGTAAAAATTTTTAGAAACAATCTTGTTTGAATTTTGATTCTGCACCTGTATTGAACACTTGTACCATAGTCTTAGTAACATAGTTAATCACTTCATTAACATGCACTAGACACTCATACAAATTTTAATTCATAGATATATGAAATTATGAATTACTGCAAACAGCAAATTTATGCTTCTATAGTGGTAATTAGTTGAAGAGTATTGACTTGTGAAATGTGACTTTTATTTTGCAATATATGAGAAAATTATGATGGTTTGTAGAGATGGTTCAATTGTTGTACATTAGTTTGATTTCATATAGCTCCTATTGCTTCTTCAATGGCAGCACCAATATTCAGCATGCACGTAAGCTTGAGAGGAATTTATTGTCGGATCTAGATCAACTTAAAAGTTGGCAGTATAGTTAATCACAGTGGCAAAAGGCGATTTGTTTGCCCCCAACGCCCCTGCCAACACATCCTACAGAGGAGGTAAATTAGGGCTATTAGCCGGACAGTGACTAGCGCATAAGAGAGGGCAGTATAGTTAATCACGTTCACATGTGTGATAGACAACACCCTATGCTAGTTACTCTTCTAACTACCAATGCTTGAAGTAACCTTTATATTATAACAGGTTCAGGTTCAAAATGTCATGTTGTGCCAAAATTTTACTCCTTGACTTGAACGATACCTTATCAATATTGTATTCATTCCAAATAAAAAATGATTAACCAGGTTAGGTTCGACGTTATATTGTCATTCCAATGTATGATGCTGGTGGCAAATTAAAGGTGCAACAGGGAAGAAGATAAAGAAGAAAAAGATAAAGCCATTATATACTTAAGTTAAAATTTGTTTTTTATCTATTCATTTTGACCTGTGTGCTAGCATGCCAAAGAGCTTGGGCATAAAATGATACTCATTCACACGGTTGACATAAACACAGGAGATATTACATGTGATGCATAATATCAAGTTTTTTGAAAATACATTTTGATTGTTTCACTCGGCAAGGTACCAGATTTTAAACCATGGTTCAATGAGATGTGGGATTTATTTTTTATATTGGAAATAGTACATCATCATGTTTTCCCGACTAATATGGGGCACGTACAAGAATCCTTTCCCTCCATTAATCATTATCTGAGGCAATATTTCGAGTGATATTCTTATATTTAAGAAATGAGTACCTTTGGTTCCACTCTATTATTTAGGTTTGACTTAATAAATTCAACTTTTCTAACTATGAATTCTATTAGTCATCTTCGAAAATGTTCCATATCATCACAATTTATTTATTCTCATTTTATTATTTATTATAGCTACACCTAATTGCTTTTTTGTTATTATTATTTTATTATTTTTTCTATTAACTCCATAATCCATTTTAGAATTCTCATCTTCTATATTTAAAAATATGCTTAGAACCTTGAAAGCCTTTTTGTGCATGGTGAACTTATGTTTCTTTTGCTCCTCCATTTATGGTACTTCGATCTTATAATATATCGGTCTTTTCCCACTTGTTTTCTCTTTAGTTATCTTGTGTGTCACACTTGAAAAATTTTCAACTTCCTTTTTCACCCTTAGATTCCTACGTGTGGTGGGATTGGAAAAGATGGGAAAAGGAGATAGACTGGATGGCACTCCAAGGAATCAACTTACCTTTAGCATTTACAGGGCAAGAGGCTATATGGAAGAAGGTCTTTCAGGTATATTTCTTTTTTTGTTATTTCCTATAACTGTAATTCTCAGTTTTATTTTGATTAAAACTTGACTAGGTGAATAACCAATTCTGAAGTTAGTGGGTCCATGGTAACTCTTTCACAATTTTTACTAGAAATCTGAAGTTTTTCTCTTTGGAGCTTTAAACTACCAAATTTTTTGTTCCACTTCTTTCATAATATCAGTAATCAGGTGTTTTTTCTGTATGATTATAAAATGTAGTCCTTAGTTTCATGGTTGGTATACCAGATTCCAATCACGGTTGGTGATTAGGATCAGTTTTGGCCAATCTGATTCCAATCATTTTATTAAGTTAGGTATACTTAATTAAATGTAATAATTAATATTTAGTTTTAATAATAATAATAATAATAATAAATATTTATTAATAGCTATCCGTTACTACAAATTTTGTTTATATTATTAATTTACTTAATTTAAATTTAATATAATTTAGCTATTTTAATTAGTTCAAATTAATTAAATTAATTACTTTAACTGTAATTAATTATTTATGTTAATTTAATTATTTAAAATTATGTTTATTAAATTAAATTAATTTAAATGAGATCTTAAATCAAAATAAATTAATTAAAAATCAAATTTAAATCCAATTTTAATTAAACAAGATTTAAGTCAGTTATTTTAATTTAGTGTAAATTAATTTAATCAGATTTAATGATAGAAATATACAACGTTGGTTAAAGTTTAAATTTAATGAAACAATATATGAATAAAAAATAGTTGCTTAGAGCTGGCATTGCTTGATTTGCTCTCATTTTCTCTCCAATTAAAGTATGTTTGACTAGAAAATTGTACTAAAGAGAATGAATCTTGATAAAATTTGAACTGGTCAATATATGAGATAGAGCGCAAACAAAAAACAAGCAACACATCTTCGAAATCTTCTTACATGATGATGATAATATG
This sequence comes from Boesenbergia rotunda, assembly GCA_024364735.1. Classification (NCBI taxonomy): domain Eukaryota; kingdom Viridiplantae; phylum Streptophyta; class Magnoliopsida; order Zingiberales; family Zingiberaceae; genus Boesenbergia; species Boesenbergia rotunda. The sequence continues at coordinate 528,833 of JAGFNQ010003694.1, read as the reverse complement.
AGTCTCAAGGTGTATTGATCATTATTAAATACTTTCATGGTTAATCGTCCTGTGCCAATTCAATGCTCAATCAAAATCATCTCGGGCCAATTTACTCATGAAATGTAATTTTTTGTGAATGACAAAATCTCCTGCCAATGTTGCAAGGTTTTTTATTTAGATTTCAATTAAGATCTAGTTTTGGATTTTGTTTTACATGGTGATTGAAGATGTTGGATTTGATAACACAACAAGATTTATGGGGATGCTCTACTTGGCAAAGAGAAACACAAGCTTTCATATGAGAGCAAGAGCAATTTATAGATGGAGTGGATTTAGTACTATTTTATTATGCTTTCTAGATAATATCGATAATATAATAACCATTAGCTTTAACATAAGGTGTAAGGAAGAGATTAAAGGGCAGTGTATCGTTGGCACTATAGTCAATCATATCTTAGGAGGAGTCTGTATTGACCTTTACATGGTTTGAAAACTTGTACTATGCCAGATGAAATGATCAAAATGTATCGTTGCAATAAATCACCAAAACTCGATACCACTTGCTACCAAAGTTCAAAATCTCGAGTCATGCCATAGTTTCGGTCATTGATTGGAAAGATATTATTTCAATATCGTGCCAATGCTCCGATGCATATACTAGTA